>JASDQU010108596.1:90965-129948 GCA_032191745.1 Picea mariana
CAACCAATTTACAACAAATTTTATATTTCTTAGGTCAATACACAATTCACATCCTCTAACTACAAAATTCATACACAACAATATTTGTTTTCCAAGCTCATATTTCTTCATGTTGGCTTGCAATTAATTGTGTTGAAGGGTAAAAAATATCATCTCCAGATGTTTCAAATGATCTTCCCAAATCTTGCTAAAAGTCAAAATATCATCCAAGGAGGCTACAATAAACAAGTTCGATAAATGGTCTTAAGATATCATCCATAAATCTTATAAGTGTTGTCATAGTATTGTGTAATATAAATTGCATAATGACTCACTCATGCAATCCATGTGTTTTTTTGAAAGTAATATTCCAAATTATTCTTTGTGTATATTGTCATATCAGTATCCTTACTTCTAATCCAACTTCATGATAAGACATGCTTACAATATTTGGTTGATTAGTGCCTTGATTATTTGTAGGGGATATATATATTACAGTATATTACAATATTACAATATTATAATGTAATAGTAATGTCATATTACAATGTAATATGGCATTACCATATTACATTGTAATATGGCATACAATATGGTATACCATATTTCATGTAAAAAAAAAAATTTAAACCTAAAGTCATCGTCGCAATATCGACACAAGTTCATCGGAAAAATTTTATTATTTTACCACAACCGTCGCTATAGCGACGAAACTTCGTTGCAATTTTCCATGAATATTCGTCGCATATACATCATGTGCGTCATAAATTTGGTTTGGAGATATTGCACTCATTGATATTACCATGAATTTTCATCACAAGTTGCAACAGAATTTCGTCGCACATTCAGCAGCTGCATCATAAGTTATTAGCTTGGCATAACTTTTCGTTCCAATTGCGACAAAGTTTCGTCATAATTGCCACATTTATTCGTTGTTATTGCGACGATAGTTCGTCGTAATTGCGACGATGCATAGGGTTAACCGATTTTGAAGGTGGTGACATGTGGAGAGCTAATTTCATCGATGTTTCCACACACACTTGGATCGTGGATATAGCGACGAAATTATTCTGACAAAAAAAAATCTCGGCTTTCGTGGAAATTGCGTTGGATAAGTGTGGCAATATCAACGAAAAACCGTCGCAAATTTTCTCATATGTACTAGTGATCATGAAATCCTGGTTACCGAAAACTTGAAATCCTGAAACAATCTACACCATAGATCGTAGGAGAGGAACTTGACCATTGGATCAAGTAGATGAATAGACCATAATTTCATAATTTCGGCAAACGAAAGTTCGAGATGTGTAGATGCACGAACTCCTGATGCCCGAAACTCCGAAATGAAAAGTAAAAGTAATGGGGCCCCCTGACATCATTGGGAGTGAGGTGGACCTTCTTAAGGACACCATGTGTCACTACCTTTGTGGGTGACAGCTGTGCTGTGGGCCCGGAGGGTAAGGAAATTGAATTTTCGGAAGTCAAGAGTTGGAGAGGGAAGCGAGTGCGAGAACCTCTGGGACCAAAACCCCAAAACTCGAAACCTCGAAGCCCCGAAATCCGGAAACCCAAAGTTATTTTGGAGAGCCTTGTAGCACCTAGAAGTTTAGCATTTGATCACGGCCCGTGGACGTATGGGTTGGGGACTAAGAAAACAGAGGCTATCACCGGAAATTGCAGAGCCAAACAGAGCTCAGAAAATTCGTGTAATCAAAACATTTTCTTATTCGCATTGGCTTATGAATGTTGTAGTTTTATTAAGGGTTTAAGGCCTGACAAAATTCGGTTGACTGCACATTGTGTGTGAAGAGTTCAATGAGTGTCAGGACAGTTGTGAATCAACGCCGAGTATAGAAATGGAAGAGGTGTAGATATCCTCCAATTCAGAGAATGAAAGAGAAGAAAGGGATGTCAACTTGGGAAGGTATTTTCGTCATCCCTATGATCGTTAATGATGTAAACCTATCTGTTGCCTTCAAAGGGGTCAGTGGCCTGAGTTCCTAAAGAGAGAAGGGAGAAGAACTTTTCCTGAGAAAAGAAGTTGCATTTTCCTATGTAAAAACCTTATAAAAAAGGAAGTTTGCAGGTTGCTATATAGGCAGGGTGCGAGAATGACCCATTCTCGTAGGTTGCACTATAGCTAGGGTGCGAGATGTTCGTAGGTTTCTCTATAGCTAGGGTTCGAGAATGCCTACACGTGGGAAAAATGAGCGTTTTCTCGAATCTTCTAGAAGGAGAAACTTCTATGTTGAGGTGGCATCCGAATGGTTTGGATTTTACTCGCTTTCATGATTTAGTGGGATCATCCTAACCTCCTCACCTTATCCTCTTCAACTTATAAAAGGAGAGGAGTTCTCATGGAGAAAGTTAGCTTGGGTTAGCTTTGTTGGTTCTTGAACTTAGCTTTGGTTGGCTTGGAGTTATTAGCTTGGTTGGAGTGACTTTGAGATTTGCTTTGTCAAGATAGATTGTGAATATCATCAGATCTATGCTCTCATAATTCTTGGAGTCAAAGTGTGTGGGGAACGAAGGACAGTTGGTAGGGACCTTACGACATCAAGGCCATGGTTGTAATCTCTCTTTCACATTTAATATGATACAATAATATGATTCTTTCCTATAAAGCTTGTTGTGTTTTATTGTATAATTCCTTGATCATATACATAGATTGACTGTTGAATAGATTGTGCTTTCTTCACTTTGGTTGGTTTGTGTTGTCTTGGTCTTGGCTGCATGAGAGCACTGAAGAGAAGCGGAAGCAACAAAGACCATAGGAAGCGATCATAAGGTATGTTCTTTGTTCTTGCCTCCTAGTACATTCAATAGTTAAAATCTAAGGAAAGAGTCATGTTCTATCTTGCTTTGTTCTAGATCTAGGTGGATCTAGGGAGATCGGTTTGTGTCCGCACTTACGGATTTATCCAATAACAAAATTGGCGACTCCAATGGGGAACAGAATTGTTTCCTAGTTAGTCTAGTTTCCCTTGCTTTGATTTCTTGTTTTCTGGTCTCTGAGTCTGTGGGAGATCCATAAAGACTCTCCGGATCTGAAAGTTCACTCAAAATTTTTGTCCTTTTTAAAAATTTTGTGTTTACAGACATTCTCGCACTGTACCCTTTAGTGGCCTACGAGAATCATCTGAGTTCGCACCCTACTGTGTAATCCAGTGCGAGATGTTCGCACCCTACCTGTGTCTAGACTGCGAACTCCACTAATGTTCACACTACACCCTATAGCTAGGCTACGAACCCATTTGAAATTTTTGTTTGGAATTAGGATGTCCTATTTTTTGATGCCCAGTTTTTCTTTGATCAACTGGATTGAACTTTTGGAGCCTATATTGATCTGTTTACAGTCTGCTTGACATTCTTTGAGTTGCTTTTAGCCACTTTTGCTTTGTTTGGGTTTGAAGGATTAGTCTCTTTCTTTGAGTGTCTTTCAATTACAAAGCATGTGTTTTCTTTAGAATTGTTTAGGGAAAGATCATATTTCTTCTGAATAGTTCGCTATAAAAGAAAAGTTTTAGTTTGGGTTTCTTTGTTTTAAGAAAGTTCATTATTGCTTTTTAGTGAAATTTTTGAAACAAAAAGATTGGGGGCCTCCTTGCATTTGGAGTAGTGAAATTGCATGATTCTTGGCATTGGTGTACAGTACCTTTTTCTCATTTCTTGAGAATTTCGATATTGATGCGTTTAATATATTTTGGGACAATGTGCATATGGGAATGATAAATTTTTTATCCTTCTCGTAGCATAGATTTCATCGAAATGAAAAGATTGCATCTTCATATCTTTGCATAATTTTCGAGTCGGTCAAAACACCATATTGTCCACGCCATTTTCCTCTTGAGTAACAACAGCCATAAAATAAAGCGCTTATAAAAATTGATTAGACATCTTTATCTTTCTGGTAGCAAACCTACATTAGATTAGTTGTAGGGCTTTGGAATAGGTGTGAAAGATAACTTTCCAAAGCTGCAAACAAACATAGAATCTTGAGTTAGGGAGCAGTGAAATCCACTTATTACATTTTTTCCTGGGAAGCCCTTCTAACACAAGGGTCAATCACGAGGTTGCATTGAGACTGGCAGAGTTACTCACCCTGCTTTGTTGGTCTTGGTGTAGAGGTTGCGCGTATTATGGGGGTCGCTTGAGAGGTATACCCACAATGATGAGTGGAAGCCTCTCAAGTTGATTTCGGGCTAGATACCCTGCCCTTGTGCGTGGATCGGACTGTCGACTGTTTCCCCAGGCATCACTATAGTGATTGGTAACCTTAGTGGCCTATCTCTTTAGGGTCTTTACACAAGGTGATTGTGGAGGGGAAAGTCTTCACGGTACCTGGAATCGACGTTGGCCAAAATCACTCGGGCTCCTTGGAGGGTATACCCACGATTATGTGTGGGAGCTTGCACCAGGGTGTAAGTCCGTTAAGCAGGTTGTCAACGTAACTTTTCCACCTGCTCTATCTCAGCCCCTTCTGACTTTGTTCCCGCGACATTGGATTTCATCACCAACTAGTGAGTTCAT
Organism: Picea mariana; assembly: GCA_032191745.1. Taxonomy (NCBI): domain Eukaryota; kingdom Viridiplantae; phylum Streptophyta; class Pinopsida; order Pinales; family Pinaceae; genus Picea; species Picea mariana. The sequence goes on from JASDQU010108596.1 coordinate 95,475, forward strand.
TGTGAGAAGGTTTTGTTTGCTTGCTTGCTTACTAGATTTTTAGCGTGTGTTGTTTGTTTTCCCTAGTGGACTCTAGATTGGATCTTTATTTTAATGGCGTCAGTTCCTGGAATGACTAATCAAGGAACCCCTACTCCAGGGGAACCTTTTGTTTTTTCTTCTTATGGAAACATTGGTCCTCCTCACATCGCTACTTTGAGCCTTCCAGGTCTCACTATTGGATTACCGATATGGTTGTTTTCCACTCATGTAGTCCTGAATGCAGTAAGTGCTTCGGTCGTAAGCACTTCGCCCCAAGAGCATCAACCTCATGTTGATACTTTACCTTCTTCACCAGTAAGGTCTTCTTCGCCTTCTTCACTTGCAAGGTCGCCTTCTGTTTCATCTTCTTCATCGAGTGAAAGTTTTGAAGCTAGTAACTCAGTGAATAAGAAGAAGAAGAAAACAAAGATTAAGAAGAAGAAAGATAAACAAGGGTCAAAACCTCCAACCACTGTCAAACATGTTGGAAAACAACCAGTTACTGTTAGTCATGCTGGGAGTGTTGATGATGTCAAGATCACCCAAACAACCCGTAAGCCCAAGTACCCTTGTAGGCTTTGTAAGGGTAGCCATCTTCTTAAGGATTGCCCTGGTCTACCCAAGGTTATAGAAGTATGGTCTACACATCCTCGCCAACCCATGTCGTCAGCCTCTGAACAACATGTTGATGAATTCCCGTAGACTAGTCACGATATAGTTGGGAAGAAGAAAAGTAGAGTCCAATTTCTGTGTATGTTATGCAAAGGGAGTCATCTCACTCACCTTTGTCCTCATATGGATGAAGCCTCGAAATTACTGGAAGACATGACTGTTTCACAGCCTCAACTTCCAGCTGCTTATCGCAAGCTTTCTCTCAACCCTCTGATAGTTGATGGAATGATCACTCTGGTACCTTCACCGGTTAATCCGGTTGATCATGTTGTCAATCTGGTCACATCCTTAGTTGAATCGGTTGACAAAGTGGTTGATCCGATACCATCCTCGGTCAATCCCACTCTCCCCTCTGAGAGTGAAACCCAAGTGGTCGATCCGTTTCCACCTGTCGACCCCATTCTCCCCTTGGAGAATGAAACCGAGGTGGTCGATCTGATCTCATCATCGGTCAATCCTACTCTCCCACTAGAGAGTAAATTCGATATTGCCCATGTTTTTCTTCTTGATATAGAATCTCCCGTGCTGAGAGGTATTCCTCCTTCTCCCGTAGGACCCCCTCCAAGTAATGAGGCCATTCGTTTTGATTGGGGTGTGCTAACTGGACCTCGTCTTCCCTCTTACATTCCTTTCCAGATTACAGTATAGGTTTGTGGTCGGGACGTTCCTCAGACATTGATAGATGAAGGTTCGTCTGTTAGTATTTTGTCCTCTATTGCTTGGCAAGCTTTGGGTTGTCCTCCACTTGCGTCAGTTATGCAGAATTTGTTAGCTTTTAACAGAAGAACCAGTCAACCTTTATGGACCCTTCCTCAGTTTCCTGTAACTTTGGGAGGGAAAACTGTCTTCATTGATGTCATGGTAGTCCAAGACCCCTTGGATTTTTCTTTACTCCTTGGGCGAGATTATGTCTATGCCATGAAAGCTATTGTGTCTACTTTTTTTCGTGTGATATCTTTCCCTCACGATGGACGAGTTGTAACTGTTGATCAACTTTCATTCATTGACTCCGCCTGGATTGCCTCCCTAAATGGTTCTTATATGCAGACAGTATCACCCCCACCACAGGTCAATTATGTGGCGTTGTCACCCATGGCTTCAACTTCTGATGATTTAGATCCAATAGTTGACATGGTAATCTCTTTGATAGGGTTGTTAGAGCCTGATCTCTTAACTCCTGTCATGACCCTCGACATGGTGTCCTTCCAGAGTGTTTTTCTTCCTTCCAGTGAAGACCTCTTGGAAGCCATGACCAAGTTGTGTCCCTTGACATGGTGTCATTCCGAATCATTCTCCTCTTGGAATCCATGATCAAGAAGAGGTTCCGAGGATAGTTTTTGCGTCTCTGCGGAAAACTCGTTAAAAAAATGAAACAGAGGTTACGAGGATAGTTTTTTTTCTCTGTGGAAACCTCGTTAAAAAATGAAATAGAGGTTACGAGCATAGTTCTTGTTTCTATGTCAAGCTCGTTAAAAAATGAAATAGTTTTCCCCCCCTCTGTTTGAGTCAAGTCTTTCGTCTAGTATTTGAAGCTTCATTTCATTTTCCTTTGCGGTTGGATGAAATGAAGCTTGGGGGGGCATTTGCCTCAGCCTCTGGACTTCATGCTGAAGTTGAGCTGCTAGTTTCTTAAGCTGGGGGCTAAGTACCAACCATCCATGTGTTATGCGTTGGGAAGTCCAAGCATAGTTTTCTATGGTTCAAGCTTGTGTAAAAATGAAACCACTTACCTCAAGCATAGTTTCCTCTGGTTCAATCTTGCGTAAAAATGAAACCAGGTTCAAGCATAGTTTCCTCTGATTCACGCTTTCGTAAAAATGAAACCAGGTTCAAGCATAGTTTTGTTTAGTTTTTAAGCTTGTGTAAAAAATAAAATCTATCCCAAGCATAGTTTTGTTTTGTTTTAAAGCTTGCGTAAAAATGAAAACAATCCTGAGCTTAGTCTTTGTTCTTTCTCATGCTCGTAAATACATGAGAATAAGTTACCGAGCTTAGTCTTTATTCTTTCTCATGCTTGTAAATCAATGAGAATGTAACCGAGTATACTTTTATCACTTTTTCAGACTCGTAAAGGTTATACGAAAAAGGAACCCCCTGGAGTTCCCTTTAATCTCTTTTTAGACTCTCTAAACATGAAAAGATTGCCGAGCGACCTTGCTATTTTCACGCTCGATAAAGTATTTGAAGTAAGCATCTGGTGAGCGATAATTTATCTCTTTTTCAGTCTCATCCCGACTATTTTACGAAAAAGGAACTGAGAGAGTTCTCTTTTAAGTGTTTTTCCAAACTCTATAATCTTGAAAAACCTTCGAGTTTTCTATCTCTGGACTCGTTAAACAAACATTGACAAACCCATAGTGGACTGAACCACTCCTTCCTAGGGTTCGTTAAACATACTCCGAAGGACTCGTCGGAAGGATGAGCTTACATTACAAGCATATGTTATCCTCCTCAAGCTTGTGTAAAAATAAAGAGGTACTCGCCAAAAATGGTGGGGGAAAAAATTGGGAAAGAATTGTGTCTAAACTTGTATTCCATGAAAGAGTCACTTTTGAACATGACACCCTTTCACTCGCCTTGTGTCTAGGTTGGAAAATCCACTTGTCTCCCGATCATACTCCTATAAGATTACAAATTGGTTTGTGATCCTTGTTGTTGAGTCAGTATTTCCAAGACAGTTGTCGTGTTGTCAATATGTTCAAAAAGATGTTCAACCCGAAAATCCTTCTATTGCATTGGCCATTTCTCTAGTGTCTTAAAGCCTTCTATTGTGTCGGCCATCCCTGAGTCAGTCCTGAATCACTTTTTACTCTGATCTACATCAAATCTTGTTACTTGTTTCGTGTCATTGATGTGGGATACATTAAGGCCCTCCTGTGACGAGTCTTTTCCTGTCAACTTCAACTCATTATCTAGGAATTAGACTTAGAAACTAATTGGTGCCTTGGAACTTGCATGCCTCAATGGCAGGTTTCCTCTCTTTTGATAGTGGGTTTTCATTATCGACCCCTGATCGAGAGATTCCGTCGAGTGTTCGACCTCAGATCATTGATTCACATTCATTGGATTGTACTAGTGTACCTTGGGAGTCATTGACATTAATGGTGATTTCCCTCGCACTTGTTAACGGTATACACTAATGACCAGTAATCAAGTGGTTTCTACCATGTTCGACTTCAACACATGTATTCACATGGTTAGATTCGTACTATAGAGTGGTGGAGATGAAGACCCTGGATATTTTCTGATAGATCCAGGTTGCGTTGGAGTATATTCAGTGTACTGTTGCATAGATCCACATTGTATGTCTGGTGGCTATGTTCAAATTTGAGTCTTTAACACATAGATCCACAGTGTATTTTTGGTGGCTATGTTCAAATTTGAGTCATATCGGCATGGATCCACAGTGTATGTTTGGTGGCCATGACCTTTCTTACTTGACATGGATCTTCGCATGTCGGCATTTGTGCTTTGAGTCATTTGTATTCTGAGTATGGGAATGCCTACCTCAGTGATGATATTTTATTGTACTGTATCTCCTTGTTTTTTGGCAGGTTTCTGACCGACTGTTCCTTGTTCCCTACACACACTCGACAAAGTATTTCATCTATCACTCTGTTCTAACTTCATACTTTGGGGGGCTCTCTGTTACACATTATTTTCGTCATCCCTATGATCGTTCATGATGTAAACCTATCTGTTTCCTTCAGAGGGGTCAGTGGCCTGAGTTCCTAAAGAGAGAAGGGAGAAGAACTTTTCCTGAGAAAAGAAGTTGCATTTTCCTATGTAAAAACCTTATAAAAAAGGAAGTTCGCAGGTTGTTATATAGGCAGGGTGCAAGAATGACCCATTCTCGCAGGTTGCACTATATCTAGGGTGCGAGATGTTCGCAGGTTTCTCTATAGCTAGGGTGTGAGAATGCCTGCACGTGGGAAAAATGAGCGTTTTTTCGAATCTTCTAGAAGGAAAAACTTCTATGGTGAGGTGGCATCCGAATGGTTTGGATCTTACTCGCTTTCATGATTTGGTGGGATCATCCTAACCTCCTCGCCTTATCCTCTTCAACTTATAAAAGGAGAGGAGTTCTCATGGATAAAGTTAGCTTGGGTTAGCTTTGTTGGTTCTTGAACTTAGCTTTGGTTGGCTTGGAATTATTAGCTTGGTTGGAGTGACTTTGAGATTTGCTTTGTCAAGATAGATTGTGAATATCATCATATCTATTCTCTCATAATTCTTGGAGTCAAAGTGTGTGGGCAACGAAGGACAGTTGGTAGGGACCTTACGACATCAAGGCCATGGTTGTAATCTCTCTTTCACATTTAATATGATACAATAATATGATTCTTTCCTATAAAGCTTGTTGTGTTTTATTGTATAATTCCTTGATCATATACATAGATTGACTGTTGAATAGATTGTGCTTTCTTCACTTTGGTTGGTTTGTGTTGTCTTGGTCTTGGCTGCATGAGAGCACTGAAGAGAAGTGGGAGCAACAAAGACCATAGGAAGCGATCATAAGGTATGTTCTTTGTTCTTGCCTCCTAGTACATTCAATAGTTAAAATCTAAGGAAAGAGTCATGTTCTGTCTTTCTTTGTTCTAGATCTAGGTGGATCTAGGGAGATCGGTTTGTGTCCGCACTTATGGATTTATCTAATAACAACGTTTGATAGAGAACATAAGAAGGAGGAAGATGCCGAAACATGGTTGCTTGGCATGAGGAAATATTTACAACTGCAAAATTATTCCTCTCATGAAGGAAGAATTGTGATGTATCAACTAAAAGGAAAAGCATCCATGTGGTGGGATCAGCTTGTGCAGGTGCAACACGTTAGAGAGAAAGATATCACATGGAAGGAATTAAAAAGGTATTTCAAGAGTAAATACCTAACTAAAAGATACTATGATAGAAATATGAAGGAGTTCTTCGAAATCAAGCTAGGCAGCATGACAATTGATGAACACAAACGAAGGTTTTTGGAATTACTAAAGTATGTTCCATTCATCAAAGATGAGGCTTTCAAGATTCAAAGGTATCTGAGTGGACTGACACCTCCCATTGGTGACAATATTTAGTATGATGATCCTAAGACTATGGAAGAAACAATAAGAAGAGTGAAATGCTTATATGAGCAACAAAGAGAAAAGCCTACCTTTCGGAAGGCTTGGGATGACTAGAAGAAGTTTAAGAAAGAACAAAGGCAGAAGGGAAACAAACCTCCCTTTTTCAGAAATAGTCCTCAAGGACATCCATCATTTAGAGAGCCGAGAATGGCTGAAGTGGGGGAACAAAGGCTGAGATAGACACCCATTCAGTGTTGGGGCTGTAAAGAGAACCACGAGTACAGAGATTGTCCCCATAAAAATGGCAAAGCAAGAGCTATCCATAATGTTCAACAAGCTGAAACAGTGGAGGACATGGGTAGTAGAATGCCAAGGATCTATGCAGCCCTAGACAACAAGCAAGATGAATTTCAATCACACATGATTGAAGTGGAAGGTATGATTAACAACCAACCATTTATTATTTTAATTGATTCAGGGGCTAGCCATAGTTATGTAAATCCTAGGGTGGTGGAAAGTTTGCATTTATCAAGAAGCAAACATGAAAAGTTTTGGTTAGTGTAGTTGGCTACAGGAACCAAGAGGAAAGTCACTGAGTTGGTTAAGTCCTGTCCAGTGGACATGAAGGGATTGAGCACGAAGGATGAATTGAATATTCTGCCTTTAGGCTCTTATGACTGTTTAATTGGGATGGACTAGTTGGACTAGCACCATGCCCTCTTGGATTGTCGTAACAAGGAATTTGCATGCCTGGATGAGGAGGGGAATTGGAAAACAGTCCAAGGAATTCCCAGATTTGTGGTTGTTAGAGAAATCTCAGCAATGCAGTTGAAAAAGTGCTACATGAAAGGCTGTCAATTGTTTGCAGCCCATGTGGAGGAAGCATCCAGAGATTAAGTCTCAAAGATTGGAGACCATGTGGTACTAACGGAGTTTGAAGACGTATTTCAGGAGGTACCCAGACTACCTCCGAAGAGAGATATCAATTTTTCTATAAATTTGATGCCTGGAGCAGCTTCAGTGTCGAAATATCCTTATAGAATGAGTATGCCAGAGCTGAAAGAGTTGCAATTGTAGCTTGAAGAGATTCTAAAGAAGGGGTACATTCACCCAAGCATGTCACCTTGGGGTGCCCCGGTTCTGTTCGTGAAGAAGAAGAACAGGATGTTGAGGCTGTGCATTGATTTCAGACAGTTGAACAAAGTAACTATCAAGAACAAGTATCCTCTGTCGAGGATCGACGATCTTTTCGATCAGTTGAAAGGTGCGAAAATATTTTCGAAGATAGATCTCAGATCGGGATATCACTAGGTAAGAATAAAGGATGAAGACATCAACAAGACCGCCTTTAGAACAAGGTATGGTCATTACAAGTTCACAGTGGTACCGTTTGGGCTATCGAACGCACCTGTTGTTTTTATATGCTTGATGAATGGTGTATTCAAGGACTATCTAGACAAGTTTTTCATAGTCTTTGTGGATGACATTTTGGTGTATTCCAAGATAGAGGAAGAGCATGAACAACACCTAAGGATGGTGCTGCAAGTGTTGAGAGAACACCAATTGTATGCCAAGTTGAGAAAATGCTCATTTTATCAAAGGCAGATCCATTACATGGGGCACATTATTGCAGAAGAAGGGATCGCTGTGGATCCTAAGAAGGTTGAGGCCATTAGAGAATGGTCAGCGCCAAGGAATGTGGCAGAAGTTAGATCCTTTATGGGTCTAGCGGGCTATTACAGAAGGTTTATCGTAGGGTTCTCAAAGATATCTCACCCTATCACTTCCTTGCAAAGGAAGGAGGAAAAGTTTCAACGGACTAAAGAGTGTGAGAAAATTTTCCAGCGATTGAAGCAGCTGTTAACCAGCACTCCAATCTTGAGGATTGCAGATCCAAATGTGGATTTCATGGTGTGCACAGATGCGTGTAAAGAGGGGTTGGGAGGAGTTCTCAGTCAAAATGGATTTGTAATCTATTATGAGTCCAGGAAGCTGAAAGAGCACGAAAAGAATTATGCCACTCACGATTTGGAGTTGGCAGCAATCGTTCATGCTCTGAGGAAATGGAGGCATTACCTCATGGGAAGGAGGTTTGAACTCAGAACAGACCATAATGGTCTGAAATATTTGTTTGATCATCCAACCTTAAATGCTAGACAAAGTAGGTGGCTGGAATTTCTGTGTGAGTATGACTTTGAGATCAAGCATATCAAAGGAAAGGAGAATAAAGTGGTTGATGCACTCAGCAGGAGGGTGCATGAATTACATGCTACAGCCATTAGCATGTATCGAACTAATATTAAAAGCAGAATTCTGGAGGCTGCAAATGTAGATCTGTAGTACAGAGAATTGGTAGCCAAGCTACAGCAAGGTAAGATGCCACAGAAGATGGAAATTTATAAATTGGAAATCGATGGAATACTGTTGTACAAGAACATAATTTTTGTACCCAATTGACAGTGCTTGAAACAAGTGATTTTGCAGGAGATGCATAATGTGCCTTATGCAGAGCACCCTGGATATCAAAAAATAGTAGCAGCGGTCAAGAGCCATTACTTTTGGCCGTGTATGAAGATAGAGATCGTTGAATACATCGCCAGATGTATGGAGTGCCAGAAAGTTAAAGCTGAGCATAGGCACCCAGCAGGGTTGCTGCAACCTTTACCCATTCCTGAGTGGAAGTGGGAAGTGGTGACAATGGATTTTATTATGGGATTGCCCAGAACAAGCAAGCTGCATGATTCAATCATGGTGGTGGTGGAAAAGCTTACAAAAGCTGCCCATTTTATTCCATTGAAAACTACTCACAAGGCAGCAGATGTTGCTGATATTTTCATAAAGGAAGTGGTACGATTGCACGGAATTCCTAAAACGATTGTGTCTGACAGAGACCCAAAATTCACCTTGAATTTCTGGAAAGGATTGTTCAAATGATTCAGAACGAATCTGAACTTTAGTACAACTTATCGTCCTGAGTCTGATGGACAGACAGAGAAGGTGAACAGAGTAATAGAAGACATACTGAGAATGTATGTGATGGACAAACCATCAAGATGGGAAGACTACCTGCACTTGGTATAATTCACCTACAACAATGGGTATCATGCATCGTTGAAGATGAGCCCATTTGAAGCACTTTATGGAAGAAAGTGCAATACTCCAGTGAGATGGGATAATCCAGCTGATAGAGCAGTAGTTGGGCCAGAGTTGCTCAAGGAGATGGAGGACTAAATGATAAAAATTAAGCAGAATTTGAAAGTTTCCCAGGACAGGCAGAAAATTTATGTTGATAATAACAGAACCCATAGAGAGTTCAAAGTGGGTGATCATGTTTTCTTGAAAGTGAAAGCTAACAGGAGTTCCCTGAAGCTGGGAAGTTGCACCAAGTTGGCAGCCAGATTTTGTGGCCCATTTGAAATCCTGGAAAGGATTGGGCCAGTTGCATATATGCTTGCATTACCTGCATCTATGACTGTACATAATGTGTTTCATGTTTCATTGCTTAAGAAATATATACCAGATGCTAATCATGTTATCGATTGGAATGTGATTCAGGTGGAACAAGAAGGTGTCCTGCAAGTGCATCCTGTGCACATATTGGACAGGAAAAACAAATAGCTCTGGAATCAAGCTATAAGGATTGTAAAGGTCCAGTGCACCTGGTACGGTCCTGAGGACGCGACATGGGAGCATGAAGTTGTTATGCAGGCAGAGTACCCACATCTTTTTGAAAATTTTGAAAAGCTTGTAGATGCAGTGTAAAGTTGCACTGAGGACAGTGCAAAAATAAGGGGAGGGGATTGTAATGTCCCCAAGGCCAAGCTCTATTGTAAATCATGTCTATAAAGTATAAATCTTTCATTATTAATTGTAATTATGTTTTATAGGCTGGTGAGCTGAGTTTATATAAGTTGGTGGGCTTATGGGTTATTAGGCCGGAGTGCCTAAGTGTTAAGGCCAGGAGCCTGCTTTTGTATATGTAATCATGCAAAACATTAATAAAAATATAAACACCATTGCGTGCAGACCGAGCATGATGAATGAGTGATGGGGGACTAAGCTTCCACAGATTGGGTAAGGGATTGGGGGCTAGAAGGTTGGAAAGAGAGGCTAAGTGTTGAGCCTAGGGGCGTAGGTCCTTGGGAATAATATTTTAATATTATTCCAAAATCCATGTGAAATATATGTTGTGTCCTAAGTTCCTGGAGAGGAATGCATGCTGATGGAATGCATGCAGATTCATGGGTGACATGTGTCAACCAAGGCACATGCAGTTAAATAAAAAACTGCAGAAGTCAGTTGTGTTGGGGGGGGGGATGCTCCTCATTCGATCATCCTTTGCATCTGATTTCGGATACCCTCATGCAGCTCTGAGAACCAAAAAACTGAGATGTCTTCCTAAAGACAAAAACATCATCCGTCTGATTCTATTATTGTTCTACATCTGGCCTTGACATACCTATGCACCATTGAGAGAACTGGTCAGGAGGGGAAAGTCGACTTGTGAGTTCCAGGACCCAGTCTATCCACCATTGCAGAACTGAATCTATACACGATCTGTCTGTAGGTTGTTGTTTTATGTTTTCCTAAGTGGGGTTGTTTTGTGGTTATCCTCACCGTGCGGGAATTAAGTCGGAAGGGGCTGAAGAACTGGGTTTTAAGGCCCTTAGTTGAAGAGGAAGTCTGTCAGGCCTGTGAGAAGTTATTTCCAGGTGAAGTAGTCTGCTGGGAAGTGATATTCTTCCAGAGAGAGTCCAACACCAGCTATGGAGCTCTAAGAATTCCTAATCTGGCTTGTTAACGAGACCCAGAGAGGGAGGTGAAGCACTGATGGACTGTGCTTGTAAAGGTGTATACTCTCGGGTGGAACAGGCATGTGGGGAATGAGAGTCTTTGAGTAGTGGGTGTAAGAAGGCATCCTGGGAAGAATCCTTCAGGTTATTCTGTGCAGTTTTCCATGTAACCTCAGCCTAGACTAGGATTCATTGCCTTGGGTGGATCTTAGTCCCAACTCGGGGGTGACCCACTACTGATCATGATGAGTAGCGTGGTTTAAGTCTAGGAGGTTCATGAAAGGCCTACACGTGGTTGGTGTAATTACCCCGATTTCAAAGATAAGTATCAGCTTATGCTTAATATTATGTTTTCCATGCATGTGATGCTTATGTATTCTGTTGTGCATATGAATTATTGTTAATGACAGGGATTATTTATGTTAGCAGTAATCTTGTTCTTACTCTGAGTTAAATGTGTTTAATATGACTTAAATGCATGTTATTAATTAAGTATGAGAATGATGTTGTTTCGCACAGTAGCATTTTCCTGTCCGGTGGGATAACAGTCGGGGACATTACAAATGTTGTTCTTATACTAGTAGAAGTGTGAACGAGGCACAGAGCCATGCAGGGAGTGCACAGGATGAGGGAGGAATCGAAATTCTTCAATCCCACAGAGTGGTTGGAGAAATACTGTTGTGAGGAGCGCACAAAGTTAACATCGTGGATAACTGGAGGCTATCATCGAGTCGTGCTAAGTATGCGCATATGGATTCTTTGAATCCGGAAGCCAGTAAAGAAATCTAAGCTCAGGAAGGTTAGAGCCTTTGAATAGCTCAAATAGAGGTGAATATCAAAGTCACGTGAAGCTCTAAGTACAGATGGGTTGACGTATGGAAGAATGTCTGGAGGATCATTGAAACTTGAATGAATGGTGGAGAACTTCGAGGGAGAATTCCCGATTCACCAAGAGTCATCTAATCAAGAAAATATACGAGGGAGATAATGGTGGGAGTCACCTAGCATATGAAAGATCAGGAGTGATAGCGACCATTGATTGAGGTCATATTTGAATCGTTGGTTCATTTCAGGATTTCGGGGATCGCAAGTCGAGAGGACAGGATGCGGCATTGGTTTCCAAATCCTTGAAATGCGAAAAACCGGGGAGCCTTCAGGACCGTTAGATCTCATGCTTTGGGGACCATTGATTTTGGCCAGGCAGATTTTGGGTTTCGAAAACCGAGGATTCATAGAGGAAGATTTACCCAGAGTCTTGATGGGAGATCACCGACATAATCGTGGCCATCCATTTTCCTCAAGAGCAGGTGGTAGGATATCCGAGTGTTCGTGGAATTGGACACCGGACGATTCGCAAGGGGGAGAAGAGTGAAACCCCAAAATGTGAATCCACGAAACCATTAGATCCATTGAAGAGGGGGATACATGGGCCGTCGATCTAGCGTGGTCATGGGTTTCGAAGTTTTGGGCATCTGGGAAACGAAGGTGAAGGCTTCCCCAAAGTCCTAATAGGCGAATCGTTGATTCGCAGGGAGAGATCTGTATCATCAGATATGGGCATGTCGAGAGCTGTAGATCTGGGTCAGATAGACATTGGGAATTTAGAGTCGAGGATTTGCAAAGGAAATTGAGAGCATTGTTCGTTGATTTCCCAAAGTGCGAAAGCCGAAACACCTGGGAGTTGGGACCCTGTTCCTATGGGAAGGTCGTGTGGAGTGCATAGGGGCGAGGGCTAGCCTTTGCTAGGCCCTAATCGGGTCTCAACATCCCTGAAATTTCAAAGTGTCGATAGATTTGGCACGCGGTCATATCACCGTGGTCATGTGGGAAGGAAACCTTCACACCTAGCGCCAATTTTTGCAGGTGGGGTTTTGGATAAAGGACCTGTGGTCACATTTTAGTAGGAGGTCTCGACAATAGACCTAAAGAACCATTTTGGTTTAGGGAAGTGAAATATCCAAAGACCAGGAGGTCAGCGGGCCTTGTCGAGGTGGGGTCTGCGTCAAGTGGTATCAAAGTCATTGCAATATTTGTTTCTATAGGTGAGAGAAGACAGTGTGATCAGAATTCTATGTGGGACAGATTTAAACAATGCCACCAAGAAGGAGAGAAAGATCTATGCCTAATCCAGTCATGGAAAGGGATATGAGAGAGCTACGAGCTAGACTGGATGCTATGGAGACAACACAAAAATGGACAGCTGATGTTGGAGATGCCAATGAGGCCGAAAGTGAAAATGAAGCTGGAGCCGGAGAAGAAGAAGTTGCAGTCGAAGATGTTGTAGAGGAATTCCTATTCAAAGAAGTTGCAAGGATAGGTGCCAGAGCAAAAATGGACATTCCAATGTACGAAGGCAACTTAGATGTTGAGGAGCTTCTAGATTGGTTTAGAGCTCTGGACAAATACTTCGACTATGAGGATGTCGAAGAGGATAAGAAATTTAAGGATGCAATCACTAGAATTAAAGGACATGCAACACTGTGGTGGGATGAACTACAGGCTAATAGGTGTTGCAAAGGCAAGCAAAGAATCAAAAGTTGGGATAGGATGGTCACAAAGATGAAAGATAAGTTTATACCCAGAGATTACCAAATCAATTTGTTTCGAAGAATGTAGAATTTGAGACAGAAAGGGATGACAGTGAAGGAATACACTAAAGAGTTCTACAGGAAAAAAATTAGAGTTGGTCATCGTGAGAGTGATGATGAAAAGGTCGCCAGATACATGAATGGTCTGAGATATGACATTCAGGATGAGATGAGCATGGTAACAATAAGGAATGTAGAGGAGGCTTATCAGATTGCTTTGAAGGCAGAAGAAAAGTTGACTCGTAAGAAAGGTCAGAGAGGTCGAGGCAGAAGTCAAAGCAGAGGCAAAGTGGTTGTCCAGGATAGGACACAGAAACCCAAGGATGAAGGAAAGAAAACCCATACTCAACCGGAAAGGGGAGGAAGTTCCCAAGAAAGCCAATATGCTGATAGGAATGTGTTTCCTCGAGTAAGAGGAAGAGGCCGAGGGGGTGAAGTAAACTGTTTTGTCTATGGAAAGATAGGACATAAATCTTGGGAATGCTCAGATAGAAAGAGAGATGGAGGCAAAGCTCACATTTCAGAAGTGCGAGGGAGAAATGTTGAGGCAGAAGATGCAGAAGGTGGAAGATCCTTAATGATGGGAAAGATTCTCTTAAATCCAGAGAAAGAGGTGGATAATCCAGTCCAGAGGAACAATTTGTTTAGAACTACTTGCAAGACCAAGGATAGGGTATGCAAGGTAATAGTGGACAGTGGAAGAACAAATAATCTAATATCCACAGAGATGGTGGAGAAGCTGAAATTGGAAATAGTTTCACATCCGAGCCCATACAAAGTTTCGTGGCTACAAAAAGGACATCAGGTAACTGTCACTAAATAGTGTTTAGTTGAATTTAAGATAGGGGGATATAAGGATGAGATTCTATGTGATGTTATTCCCATGGATGTTTGTCATATTTTGTTGGGAAGACCATGGCAATATAATAGAAATGTTGTTCATGATGGGGGAAAGAACACATACACCTTGGAGAAGAATGGTAGGACGCATATGTTGCTGCCAATTGAATATAAGAAGGTGAAAATGTTAATGTTTATGCCATTATTATAGTTCTTTGCATTTCAATAGATAATAGCAACATAAGAACAAGATCACTGAGAAATACAGATTCACAAGAGACACAACATTTATCCTGGGAAACCCTCTAGGGGAAGAAAACCCAGCAAAACTTCCTTAATATAAATAGCCAATACAATGCCAAGAGATCTTATGCTGAAACAGAAAGTCCTCTCCCAAGATATGCACCACTCTCTCTCTCTCCTTTGCCAGTAACAGATCAGAACTTGTCTCTCAAACTGAGCAAGTGAGTTGTGATCAAATGAGGCGCTAGCCTCCTTTATTTATACAAGTTCTGGCATGTGTGAAGTATCTCTTCACTGGTAGGGCCGACTTCTCCATATGGGTGGGTAAACCCACCTTTATTATATTTCTGGGTCTTTTTGATTAACTGTTGGGGCCAACTTCTTATTCTGCCTATTACAATTATCTATTGACCAATCCGCAAAAGGGGATTTGGTCCTAATACAATAGCCGACATGATCAATCCACAATGGGGATTGATCCTATGAATAATATATCAATAATAATAAGAATACTCTTTGCAATTACATTATTTTAACAGAAAATAGAGGCGAGCAATACTATACTTCTCATGAGTGGGAAGGAGCTTCTTAAAGAAGTCAAGAATGATGAAGAAATGCAGTTTGTCGTGGTGAGAAAACCTAGAGTCCTCTTAACCAGTACCAAGATAGATCATCTACCTGGAGAAATTCAGGAACTGCTGAAGGAGTTCGTTGATATAGTGGTGGATGAATTACCCTGTTCGTTGCCGCCCATCAGGAGTATAAGTCATCTCATTGACCTTATACCTGGGGTGATTTTACCAAACAAACAATGTACATATTGATGCCAAGAGAGAATGAAGAAGTCAGAAGACAAGTCCAGGATTTTATGGACAAAGGGTCTGTTAGAGAATGCTTGAGTCCATGCATTGTACCTACAGTGCTAAGTCCAAAGAAGGATGGTGGCTGGAGAATGTGTACAAACTCGAGGGCCATAAACAAAATCACCATCAGGTATAGATTTCCTTTACCCAAGATGGATGACTTGATGGATTGCTTGAGTGGAGAAAAAAAAAATTCAAAAAATTATTTGAAGAGTGGATATCACCAAATTAGAATGAGGGAAGGTGATGAGTGGAAGACAACGTTTAATACGAATGAAGGGTTGTATGAATTTCTTGTCATGCCATTTGACTTGACGAATGCGCCCAGTACTTTTATGAGGCTGATGAATGAAGTCTTAAAATATTTCATTGGTAACTTTGTAATCACGTATCTTGATGATATACTAATCTTTAGTAAGATTGAGGAAGAACATCTGGAGCATTTAACTACAGTAATGAGAAGGCTACAACAAGAGAAGTTGTTGATAAATCTGAAGAAAACATCTTTCATGAAGACGAAACTCATTTATTTGGGATTCGTAATATCTGTGAATGAGTTAAAAATGGATCCCGAAAAAGTAAGAGCGATCAAAGATTGGCCATCACCGAAGAGTATCTTTGAAGTCAGAAGCGTCCATGGACTTTCCAGTTTTTACAGGAAGTTCATTAGAAATTTCAACGGGATATGTGCACCAATGATGGACACAGTCAAGAAAATACACAAATATTTTCATTGGACAGAAGAAGTGGAGAAAAGTTTCAAGTTGCTGAAAATTAAGATAACTGAACAACCAGTTCTGGTTCTGCCAGATTTCAGAAAAACATTTCAAGTTAAGTGTGACACAAGTGGATTTGCAATTGGGGCAGTTTTGAGTCAAGACAATAGACCCATTGCATACTTCAGTGAGAATTTAAACAAAACCAAAATGAAATACTCCACGTATGATAAGGAATTTTATGCAGTCATACAAGCATTGAGGAAATGGAGGCATTACTTGGTGCCAAAGGAGTTTGTCTTGTATAGCAATAACCATTCTTTACAATTCATAACTCGACAAGAGAAACTAAACCAAAAGCACGTGAAATGGATTGAATATATGCAAAATTTTACTTTTGTTATAAAACACATTTCTGGAACTGCTAACAAATTCATTGATGCCTTGAGTAGGAAATGGTTGATTCTGTAGGAATTCAGAGTGAAGACCTTAGGTTTTGACAACCTCAAGGAGATGTACAGAGATGATGCAGATTTTAAAGAAGCCTATGAAGCATGTGAGAATCCATTTCTTAGAGGTAGAATCCAATGGAGTGAATACTTGATTCAGGATGGACTATTGTTCAAGGGCAACCAATTGTGTATACTGAAATGCTCTATGAGAGAGAACCTCTTGAAGGAAAAACATAGTGGAGGATTGGCTGGAAATTTCGGCCATGACAAGACTTTTGCACAGCTGAATGGCTCAAACTATTGGTCAGGGATGAGAACAGATGTCAAGAAATTCGTGAACAAGTGTAGGATTTGCCAGCATGTGAAAGGGAAAAGACAAAATACAGGGTTGTATCAACCACTGCCAATACCATAAAGGTTGTGGGACGTGATAAGCATGGACTTTGTGTTAGGACTGTCAAGGACACAAAGAGATTGTGATTCCATATTCGTGGTAGTCGACAGATTTTCTAAGATGACACATTTCATACCATGTCACAAAACTAGTGACGCAACACATGTTGCCAATCTGTTTTTTAAAGAGATTGTCAGACTTCATGGTTTACCCAGGAGTATTGTATCGGACAGGGATACCAAATTTGTTGGTCATTTCTGGAGGACCTTATGGAAAAATCTAGGAACTAATTTATCTTTTAGATCAGCATATCATCCTCGGACAGATGGACAGACTGAGGCAGTGAATCGAAGTTTGGGATATCTTTTAAAGAGTTTAGTGGTTGAACACCACAGCCAGTGGGATCAAATTCTGCCACAAGCCAAATTTGCATATAACAACTCACCCAACAGGAGTACTTGACAAAGCCCGTCCCAGATAATGTATGGAATGCATCTGAGGGGAGTCTTTGAGTTGAAATACTTAGAGCATAATGAATTCAGGAGTGCTAGCACAGAGGATTTTGCAGCAGAAATGCAGGAGCTCCACAGTGAAATCAAAAAGTGATTGGAAAATTCCAATCAAGAAGACAAGCACAGAGAAGATCAGCACAGGAGAGAACTTCAATTTGAAGTAGGTGATTTGGTTCTAGCACATCTCAGAAAATAAAGGTTCCCAAGAGGAACATATAATAAACTGAAGATGAAGAAAATTGGGCCATGTAAGATCTTAAGAAAAATTGAGGCCAATGCTTATGAGATAGAATTGCAAGATGATGTGGGCATCTCGCCCATATTCAACGTAGCAGATCTGTATCCTTATAGGGCATATGAAACAGAGAAATCAGAGGATCAGAAGGAAGTCCAATGGGTTAAGTAGATGCCTATAGCTGAAAAGCCATAGATGGAAAATATTATTGATCAGAGGATTGGTAAGAAGACCCGAAGAAAAACATATTTTGAATACCTAGTGAAATGGAAGGGACACCCGATTGAAGATTCCAGTTGGGAAAGAGAAAGAGACATCTAGAAACATGGACAGATGGTGCAGGAACTCATGAACAGGAGTTCATGAAAATTTTCAACCAAGGGAGTATGATGCAGGAGCATCGTAAGGAAGCCAACATAGAAAGAGCAAAAGGAAAAAGATAGCTAAAAATGCACCAGCACACCTTTGGAAAAGTATTTTTGAATATGAATGATAGAAGCATTAATGTAATAACTAGGGGGATGTATTTTCATTTATGTTTTGGAGATTGTAAACGTATCATGAGTGTTTCTCTCATCTGTTAGATAAGGAGGCATTTATTTGTATTGAATGTAAAGTAGATAGTTTTTAATTCTAATTAGATAGCTAGAGCTGTAGGAGGGAAGACTGGTAAAGAACACCCTCTCTTGTATTTTTGATATCATTCTGAATAATAGAAGTAAGAACAAGAGAGCAGAGAAGGAAATCCTGAGATGGTAAATTGTAAGAGAAGATAGCTTTCAGAACTTATGTACAGAAACCTTTGGATTAATATAAGAAATATTTGATCCAAGTTCTATGTGTCGTGATGAATATTGTTTGTATCTTTTGAATGGTATGTTATAGTTAATTTACATTTCTCTATCATGCATTTGTTTCAATGTTTTGTGCATGTTCATGGTTCTATGATGAATGTATGAAGTCTGTGAGAGTAGAAGTGTGAGTTTCAATTGCTTCTCTTCCTCAGAACTCCTGCAAAGAGTGCAGTGGAGGGTCCGCATAGAGTGCGTCGACAGGGTTCTGAGTTTTACCTCAGAAATTTTAGGAGGGAGAACATTATTCTTATACCAGTAGAAGTGTGAACGAGGCACAAATCCGTGCAAGGAGTGCGCAGGCTGAGGGAGGAATTGAAATTCTTCAATCCCACAGAGTGGTTGGAGAAATATTGTTGCGAGGAGTGCACAGAGTTAACATCGTGGATAACTGGAGGTTATCACCGAGTCGTGCTAAGTATGTGCATAGGGATTCTTTGAATCCAGAAGCCAGTAAAGAAATCTAAGCTCAGGAAGGTTAGAGCCTTTGAATAGCTCAAAGGGAGGCGAATATCAAAGCCGCGCAAATCTCTAAGTACAGACGGGTTGACGTCTGGGAGAATGTCTGGAGGATCATTGAAATTCGAATGAACAGTGGAGAACTTTGAGGGAGAAGTCTCGATTCACCAAGAGCCATCTGATCAAGCAAAGCTGCGAGGGAGATAATGGTGGGAGTCACCCAGTGTATGAAATCTTAGGAGTAATAGTGACCGTTGATCAAGGTCAGATCTGAACCGTTGGCTCATTTTGGGATTTCATGGATCACAAGTCGAGAGGATAGGACGCAGCGTTGGTTTCCAAATCCCCAAAACGCGATAAACTGGGGAGCCTTAAGGACCGTTAGATATTGTGCTTTGGGGACCATTGATTTTGGCCAGGCAGATTTTTGGTTTCGAAAACCGAGGATTTACAAAGGAATATTTCCCTAGACCCTTGACGGGAGATCGTCGACATAATCGTGGCCATCAATTTTCCTCAAGAGCAGGTGGCAGGAGATCAGAGTGTTCATGGAATTGGACACCAAAATATTGGCGAGGGGGAGAGGAACGAAACCCTGAAACGTGAATCCATGAAACCGTCAGAGCCATTGAAGAGGGGGACACATGGGTCGTCGATCTAGCATCGTCATGGGTTTTGGAGTTTTGGGCATCGAGGAAACGGAGGTGAAGACTTCCCCAAAGTCCCAAAAGGTGAATCGTCGATTCACAGGGAGAGATCTGTAATGTCAGATATGGGCACGTCGAGAGATGTCGATCTGGGTCAAATAGACTTCGGGGATTCGGAGTCGAGGATTTGCAAAGGAAATCAAGAGCATTGTTCGTCGATTTTCTGAAGTGCGAAAGCCGAAACACCTGGGAGTAGGGACCCAGGTCCTATGGGAAGGTTGTGTGGAGTGCATAGGGGCAAGGGCTAACCTTTGCTAGGCCCTAATCGGGTTTCAGGATTTCAAGGGTAGAGGTGTTAAGTCGATTCACCTCAACATCCCCAAAATTGCAAAGTGCTGATAGATTTGGCACGTGGTCATATCACTGTGGTCATGTGGGAAGGAAACCTTCACGCCTAGCGCCAATTTGTGCAGGCGGGGTTTTGGATAAAGGACATGTGGTCACATTTTAATAGGAGGTCTCGATAGTAGACCTGAATAACCATTTCAATTCAGGGAAGTGAAATATTCGAAGACCAGGAGGTTAGTGGGCCCTTCCGAGGTGGAGTCTGCGTCACTCGAGCGATAATTTTCTTGAGCGGTCCCACAATTGAAGCCACGGTAAAGCGAAAGTGCTACGTGGCAAAAGGTGATGGATTGCAGGCCCAAAAGCAGTCTGAACCTAAACCAATTTTGAGCATCCCCGCAATCATGTGCTCGTATAACATCCTATCCAAGAGAAGCGTGTGGCCACCCCCTGGGCATTAAGTCGTGTTGCAATCCCGAGAAAAGGTAGTTAATGAAAATAGAGCTGGTGGTTGAAACCTTGGCTCACTCCATAAATGGAAGGCCCGGTCATGGGGACTAAACCGTCACCCGTGGTACCCCTGTGGGAAGATTTCCTACAAATCCCATGCAGATCTGAGCTCGCATCTGACAGAGGGTCGCACATTCAGTCTGACAGAAGAACTCGTCGACGTAAAGCTTTGATTGTTGTGACCAGGTCACACTCTTGGTGGTGGCGAATTGTTCTGAGTATAAATAGATAGTTTTAATGTTTTGTTAGGTTCATCAACTAGTTGAGTAGAGATCCCTATTTTGTAATGTTTTGATGCCATAAATGTTCTCTGGTTATGTATCAAATTTGAGACTTTCATGTTAATAGAAGTCATCTTATTTTCATCTCTCTGTAAAAACTATGCTAAAACACTCGGGCATGGAGGATCCAGTCAAGGGTTGTTATTTTATTGTAATGTAGGTTTGATTATAGTGGTATCGTGACCATTTTTAGTCAACTCCCGTGTTATCTTTCTCCCTCTTACACTGAATGGCTCCAGCATGGAGGATCCAGTTGAGTTGTCGTAGCTGGATTGTGATGTAGGTTTGATCATTGTGTTGTTGTGACTATGTTGTTTGGACATATTTCAGTGTCTAAAGCTTGTGCTCAAGAGTGATCTTGAGTCTGATTTTTTCTTCTCCAAGCTGCTTGAAATCCTGATGCTCATAGCAGTCTTGTTCACCTTTCTCATAAGTCTTCCCTTTGCTCACACTTAAACTCAATTCACTGACTAAAGTTAATGTGGCCCTCACTTCCCTGTGCATTTCTTGTCCAGTTTTGTGTTGAACATCATTCATATATTGAGTTTTGTCCATTGACCTCCACTCATATAAAACCAACATCCACCAAAAACTCTGATGGTTACTGGGCTTATCCTCCCGCAATCTGAGGGTGACTCTCAGTGCTAACATATTGATTTAAAGTTTCATACAAGCTTGGTTCACTATCTATTAGAGTGTTTTTATCCTGAAAGTGGAGGGCCTAAGCCATTTACTATCTAGAGCATTCTCATCATCCAAAAAATCAAATCTCCTTCATTTCAATCATAGGAGAATTGTTAAACAAAATTGATATTAGAGGACAAAAAGAGTAATTGTGTTTGATAGTGTTGAGCATTGTTAGGAAGAATAAATATTAAGATATTTAGTATAGGCCATATTGCCATAGTTTTTATTTATTTTTCTTGGCCCAAATCCTATTCTCTCATTTACTCATGTTTTCCCTTCTTAACGAAGTTAAACAAATATCATAGTTCCTTTGCACTTCATTGCTTGATCATTGTTGTTTATTCTTTCTAGAAATAATGAAAAACACATGGAAGAAATGGATTTTATTTGGTATTCGTTATTAATGATGTTTTGATGCAAGAAAATATTCCAATCAACTTGTATATTTTCCATGATTGGAATACTTACAAGCTTGAATGTGCCATGTTCTTGTTTGGATTAAAGGAGTAAATTGTGTGAACTTACTTGAATAGATTTGTTGTTGGATATCACTTCATTAAAATCATAGTAACCTTGGGTGAAGGGATGTTTGAAATGATATGTTCCCAAGTATAATATGCTTCCTTTCCCTTTTTTACATGCTCATTATTCTTATTTTCTATTTCGATAGAAAGACAAAAAGTCAGGGGATTCCGTCGATGCTCATTTTTAATTATTCATTATGACTTCGTTGAGTTTTTTTTATGTCAAGCTTTCATTGTTTTTTTTTTTATTGTAATGCTTTAGAAACCAAGTTTCATGAACCTTTTTTGGTTTGTGGAAAGCATGAAGGTGTCAAATATTAGGTGACTTTGTATGAGTGTTAATGACCTAGGGAAGCTTCAAAATTGCCAATAAGTCATTCCAATTTAGTGATTCAACTATTAAGGGGTATAATCTACTATGAGAAGTTTATGAATCAAGTTGCAAGAACTCAAGAAGGTTCACTTTTCTTCAAGAAATGTTTCTCCTTGAAAATAAGGTGATATCATTGAGTTGGGGACCTTTTTTTTTGTTTGCTAGTGTGTCTGTTACCCACGGTACTACTCTTTGGTTTAAGAAATCGCAACCAAGGGGAATATAAGATGTCAAAATCACCTATGGTTCACACTCGGTCTGGGCCACACCAACCCTTAACATGGTTCGATTTTTTTGGGTGTCTCCTTCTGACTACCGTGAGTTTGAAACATTTCCCACCTTACAGAATGAAACCCTTGAAATCTGTTAGGGTCCTAACCCACACATAGGTAGAACAATATATTCGGATGTAATAAAGGTCAATATTAATAAGGCCTTTCAACAAAATAGAATAAGGCAGATGTAAGAAGACCTAATAGAAGCTTTTGCTTCTAAAAGGATCTTCCTCTAGATGCTTCTTTTTAGTATAAATAGGAGTCGAGGGCATGAGAACCCTAGCTTGGAGATTATTGTAATAGAGCTCTGCTCAACTGGAGGTTGCCCCCTCGAAGAGGCCTGTGAACATTGCTTTCAAATTCAAAGTGTTATTTTTGTTGTTATTCTTATATAATTTCAGTGTTATTGTGGTGAATGTTCTGGTTATATTGTTGTTATTCTACCATTACTCGCATTTTATTTATGTTTTGCATACATTTTATATATGGTATATTAAAAGTGGTATCAGAGCACTTTCCTCGGTAGAAAGTGTGGGTTAAATTTTTTTTCAGGGTAGAGACGTATTCTGGTGTCTTTAAGCCACAAAGATCTGTCGTTATGCACATAAACCCGCGGTTAAGGGATTCATACACGTAGGAAATACAAGTGGTACTTAAGCGCACATCTATTGGCCACCCTTGTAACCCCTGTTGGTACCCCTTCGAGTGGTAGCGCATCAGACAACACCTGTGTAGGGATCAACCTAGATTATTTGAAGCCCTCTTTAGATAAACCGATCGGTCGCCTGACTACTATAGTGTCACCGAGAACAACACTCGGGAAGATACTCTCTAGTACCTGGGTAGTCGGGTAGTACGACTAAGGGTACGGTCTATCCTCCTTAGTTAGTGCCCTAAGATATTGGGCCAAGTACTACTGTTGGACCCCGCACGCATATCAGAGAGCTATATCACAAGGAAAACCCTTGTCTATAGAACCCTTGAATACCTAACCCTTGGGGGAATAAACATAAACAAATTAAAACAGACAAGATCTATTGCTGCGCAACTATGTTCTGGTTGCCAAATAAATACACATTTCTTTCTGGTTAAGCATTTGGGCATCTCCTCTCTGCGGTATTCTTCAGACCAGAGTATAACTCTGTAAAAAAAAAAAAAGAAGTCTAGAAATTTTTTCACCATTATTTCAAACCTATTCCATTGGATTCATCTCTTCGCCCATATCACATTCATCCATATCATTTTTTCGGAAAAATTGTTTTACCCCACCCGCCCCTTTTTAGTTCACCCATCCTCATGGCCCATACTCATAGCCAATACTTGGAAGCTCGCTTCAACACCTTGCAATCGAGTCTCATTGAGACCCAACAAGAAGTGAAACAACTCAGTGCCAATGTCACCGCCATCAATACAACCATGTAGTCCTCAATGGGTGAAATCAAACAAGACCTCACCACCGAGCTTGGATCAATCTTTTCAGCACTCTACACCAAACTGCATATCCCTACATATAACCCTTCATCTTCCTCACCCCCACATACTGAAGGTGACCATTCCTCTCATTCCCATACCTTGCAAAACCATCACTTTCAACGTGACCTACGCCTTCCACAAGTGGATGTGACCAAATTTGATGTCTCGGACCCCACTGGTTGGGTAACCCAAATGGAACATTACTTCTCTTTATATAGCATTATAGATGACTTGGCCAAACTCCGGTATGGTGTTCTCCATCTAGATCAAGAACGTTGGCAATGGTGGCAATGGAGAAAAAATTCTCATCAAGGGTATATTGCTTGGACACAATTTGTGGCAAAGCTTTATGAACGCTTTAACACTGACACCAACCATTTGGGTTGTTTGAAAAAGATTAAACAATTAGGAACAATGGAAGACTTTATCGCTGCCTTTGACTGCCTGGCTTATAAAACAGAGGGCATGTCTGATGCCTTTTTTCGAGAGTGTTTTATCAGCGGCCTCAAGGATGAAATTTGGGCCCATGTCCTCATGGCTTGGCCTGAGAGTTGGATGGAGGCTACCAAAAGAGATAAAGAAACACAACAGGTTGTATCTTCTCAAAACTGCAAACCCTCCTTCATCCCTCACCCTAAACTAGTAAATCCCACTACTCCCTCTACTCCACTAAAAATCAAAAAATCGACCCGGGCTGAAATGGCTGAATGCCAACTCAAAGGCCTTTGTTATAACTATGATGACAAATATTTCCTAGGCCACAAGTGTAAAGAACAAAATATTTTTATGGCCATCTCCGAGGAGATTTCAGAAGAAGATGAGGAAACTCCCTCTATGTCTGAATCACCTGAATTCACTGACATAACCCCTCCCTCAGACCCTCCCAAAGTAGAACCAAACATTTCCCTCAATGCTCTCACTAGATTCTCCGCTCCCCAAACCATCAAGCCAATCGGTTACATCAAGCATCGGAAGGTCATCATTATGGTTGATAGTGGCAGCACCCATAATTTTATTCATTGTTGCATTGCCTAAGAAACTCATTACTACATCCATGTCGTCAATAATTTCCAAATCATGATTGCCAATGGTGGTTCCATGAAATGTGGAGTGCATTGTGAAAATGTGTGTCTCCAAATTGGTGACTACCACCTAAAATCCCATATGTTTGCTATCGACATGGGAGGTTGTGACATTGTGTTGGGTGCAGAATGGCTAAGGACTTTGGGTCCCATTCTCATGGATTTTAAAGACTTAACCATGTAATTCGACCAGGAGGGCCACCAATATAAGTTCCAAGGCATCATCCTCGGTTCACCTGAGATCATTAGTTCCCATTGCATGAAAAAGCTACTCAAAAAGGGTCATTCTGGTGTTATCACCCAACTCCATTCCATACAAGCAACAGAGACACCCTCTGTACCGCAAGACCTCCAAGCCATCCTTTCTAAACATCAATTGGTCTTTTTCGCTCCCCAAGGCCTCCCTCCTTCCCGTGGTGTTCATGATCATTCCATTCCCCTTGTACCAGGAAGCCTTCCTCCCAATATCTATTCGTATCGTCACCCCTTTTCCCAAAAAAATGAAATTGAGAAAATGGTCCAGGAACTCCTTAATGCAGGTGTTATCCGCCTTAGTACGAGCCCCTATTCGTCTCCTGTGGTCATGGTCCCGAAGAAAGAAGGTTCTTGGCGAATGTGTCCTGACTTCCATGCCCTCAACAAACTTACCATCAAAGACAAATTCCCCATTCCTGTCATTGATGACCTCCTGGATGAATTAAGTGGCACCCAATTCTTCACTAAATTGGATCTTCGTTCAGGATACCACCAGATACGTATGAAAGAGGCAGATATTCCCAAGACTGCCTTTAGAACTCATGAGAGCCACTATGAGTTTTTTTTCATGCCCTTTGGATTGTGTATTGCCCCCTCCACCTTCCAAAGCCTCATGAATCATGTCTTTCATCCTTTTCTCCACCATTTTGTCTTAGTTTTCTTTGATGATATCCTCATCTATAGAAAAAACTAGACAGACCATCTTGCTCATGTGGATCGAGTTCTCCATCTACTCTCTCAGCACCAACTTTTCTTGAAACAGTCTAAATGTGCTTTTGGCGCCTCAGAAGTAGAATAATTGGGTCATCTGGTTAGCAAAGATGGAATCAGGGTGGATCCTAAAAATATTGAATCTATGCAAGACTAGCCTCACCCAAAGACTCTTAAGAGCTTGCGTGGATTTCTAGGCTTAACAGGGTATTATCGCAAGTTTGTTAAGAATTATGGGAAGATTGCAGCACCTCTCACTACTCTCCTAAAAGAGAACTCTTTCACTTGGACTCCAGCCATGGCTCAAGCTTTTCAAACCTTTAATATGGCCATGTGCACCACTCCATTCCTCGCGCTTCCCGATTTCACAAATACCTTTGTGTTGGAATGTGATGCCTCAGGGAAAGGAATTGTTGTTGTCCTTATGCAAGAGGGTCAAACTTTGGCCTTTACCAGCAAGCAACTATCTGAAATAAATCTGGGCAAATCCATCTATGAAAAGGAAATGTTGGTTATTTTGCATGCCATGGATCTGTGGCGTCCTTATCTATTGGGGCAATGGTTCCAAATTAAGACATACCATCAAAGCCTCAAGTATTTTCTGGAACAATGCATTTCCTCCCCATAACAACAAAAATGGGTGACTAAACTTTTTGGATATGATTATGAGATCATTTATAAGAAAGGAAAAGACAATGTGGTTGCGGATGCACTTTCCTGAAAACATGAAGATAAAGGATCCCTTTTTTCTCTTTCATTCATTGTACCAGATTGGCTCCAAGCCGTTCGCCAGGAATGGCTACAAGATCCCAAAAGTTCACAGTTGATCCAGCAATTGCAGTCCAATGCTCCAGCTTCCCCAGGGTACTCTTGGCTCCATGAGGAACTTCGATACAAATATCATTTGTATTTAAGTAAACAATCAAAGCTTAAATCCACGGTACTTTCTGAGCTTCATGCTACACCCACAGCAGGGCACTCCAGGTTCACCAAAACCTATGACAAGGTCAAACGTTCCTTTTTCTGGGATGGTATGAAATAGGACATTCGTAATTTTGTAGCTGAATGTGACGTGTGTCATCGCAACAAGGGAGAAACAGTCAAATCATTGGGCACACTACAACCACTCTCGATTCCACCTGCTATTTGGAAGGATATCTCTATGGATTTTATTACCGTCTTACCCAAATCGGGAAATAAATCCGTCATCATGGTGGTTGTTGATCACCTTTCCAAGTATGCTCATTTCTATGCCCTTCAACACCCTTTTATAGCATCCACGGTGGCTCAAATCTTCATGGATCAGGTATTCAAGCTTCATGGAAAGCTGCACTCTATTGTTCTTGATCACGACCCAACTTTCACAAGCAATTTTTGGCAAGAACTGTTCAAGATACAAGGCACAGAATAGCATCTCAGCACATCTTATCATCCCCAAACTGATGGCCAAACAGAAGTTGTCAACAAGTGTTTGGAAACATATTTGAGGTGTTTTTCCTCAGAAAAGAAAAATCAGTGGGCTCAATGGTTACCCCTAGCTGAATGGTGGTACAACACTTCATACCATACAACCACATGCATGACTCCTTTTGAAGTGGCATATGGATAGAAGACACATTCAGTTCTCTCATACTTACCGGGTGCCTCGAAGGTCCAGGCGGTTGAACTAACACTTACAGCTCGAGAGGCCATTCTCCGTACCCTCAAAGAGAATTTGGTCATGGCACAGAATCACATGAAGAAACAAGAAGATCAAGGTCGCTCTGAATGTTAATTTGCAGAAGGGGATCAGGTGTTTCTTCGACTGCAACCTTACAAGCAAACTTCCCTCAAGGCCGAGCATTGTCAGAAGCTAGTGCCCAAATTTTATGGTCCTTATACCATGCTCAAGCATGTGGGACAAGTCTCGTATCAGTTAGCTTTGCCCATCCATTCGAAGCTACATCCCGTTTTTTATGTTTCATGCTTAAAGAAGGTGATTGGAGCTAAGTGCCAAATTCAAACCAACCTTCCAGAGTTAGCTGAAGAAGGATCCATTTGGCTACAACCAGAAGTAGTTTTGGACCAGCGTGAGTGTCGCCTACATCAGAGAACCATCAAGGAAGTGCTAGTCTAGTGGAAATATACAACTCCAGCAGACGCCACTTGGGAACCAGCTACCATTCTGCAGTAATTTCCTCATATCAAGCCTTGAGAACAAGGCTATTTTTAAGGGGGTGGACATGTTAGGGTCCTAACCCGTACATAGGTAGAACAATATATTTGGATTTAATAAAGGTCAATATTAATAAGGACTTTCAATAAAATAGAATAAGGCGGATGTAAGAAGACCTAATAGAAGCTTCCGCTTCTAGAAGGATCTTCCTCTAGATGCTTCTTTTTAGTATAAATAGGAGTCGAGGGTATGAGAACCCTAGCTTGGAGATTATTGTAATAGAGCTCTTCTCAACTGGAGTTTTCCCCCTTGAAGAGGCCCGTGAACATTGCTTTCAGATTCAAAGTGCTATTTCTATTGTTATTCTTATATCATTTCAGTGTTATTGTGGTGAATGTTCTGGTTATATTGTTGTTATTCTGCCATTACTAGCATTTTATTTTTGTTCTGCATACATTTTATATCTGGTATATTACAAAATCCAATCGCGCTAGTGGGCTTGACTTTGAGTTGGGGACCTTGGTATCTACCAAAACCAATGGTTTACCTCATGAAGGATAAAGCACTGAGTTGGAAGGGAAATAATCCTTTTAACTTAATGATTCACCCTTGAGATATGAGTTAGTATATTGCTTTATTCTAAGCCTTAGAAAATAATCTTAAAACTGTTATTTTCAAATGAATAATCCAAGAAAAGATCAAATCATTTGGTTGAGAAGACAACAAGCCTTTGAACCTATTGACTCACTCTTCTCTCACTCCAAACTAAATGATTTTAATCCAAGAAGTGAATCACTCACTTTAGCATGTAAGGTGCCCTGCAAACCAATCAATCTTCTCATTAGCTCACGAACCCATCAATTCATCCTTTTCCTTTTCTTGGGAAATATTTTCTTTAACACAACTTTAAGTTTTCCTCTGCATGAAAAGCATTTTTCCTTTAAAATTTTGTATGTTACCTTATTCTTCTCCATTCTACCTTACATTCATCACTTGGAAACCTCTTCTTTAGCATTTAATTGTTCCTCTTTTGTTATAAATTGTTTCATTAGGGAAAATTTGAGGTCAAAAATGGGCCTCCTAAGGAAAATAATGAAATAATAGTTAAAATAATAAAATCAAAGTTATGAGTTTTCAAAGGGAAAGAAAGAAAATTACTTTTTTAAATCGTATTTTTGACTCATCTCCTTATATGTTTACTCAAATTTCAAGTGTAGGAACTCGTTGGATGTGGAATTAAATTATGCATCAAACAAGTACCCACTCTTGATACTTTTGATAGACCCACAATGAGATAAACTAGAAATACATGATTACCTCACTGTGTGTTATAGCAAGATTTGCCTCACCATTGCTATCTTGCACAGAGGGACTTTTTCCATGTCCCTATGTAGACTTTTCAATCCCCTTTTTGATAAATCTAGAGCTAAAAATATATATTTTTCCACATATACGCTCCCTAACTACTTTGCAAGATGTGTATACGCTCGATGCTCCACTACAGCTCGCATATATCAGGATTTGTGCCAGAAAATACAAAATGAGGTCGGGTTTCCATGTCATGACAGAAGATATCTAATCTTTGTCCTTCCATATACTGGAAACATTCTGACTCGGCCCTTCAGTTGCATTTTGGAGGCTATAAGAGAACAATTTCGAGCTATGGAAAAAGAGAGAGAAAGCATTCAACTTTGAGAGCAAAGTTACTCTGGAGAAATTACTTCATATTGAGTCTGCATCCCTTTGTCCCTCAATTCTAAACATAGTGTTCAGCCCCCAAGATCTTCCCTTATTGTCAAGAGAATCTCTTTATCTCTTTGCTATGAGCTTGCCTTTGGTGGAGGATTGAAGTGGTGGAGACCCAGTTGGAAGGAACTTGGTTTCTTGGTTTCAACCCGTGTCGGGCACTCCTAAGAAATCTTGACTTTGCATGTCGGCCATACACTCAATTTGTCTCAAAATCACATGATACTTTGGTCTTATGATGCACCCTAGCCCTACTTTCATCATTGGTAGGTCACCTTGAACCCAACAATCAACATTTCATCATGGATTTTTGACTGGGTGGTTTCCCTTTTGTTCGACGACAAGACATCTATTCACACTTTGGGATTCATGCAGTGTCTTGGATGCCATTAGCCTTATTGGTAGTTTCCTCGCCTTTGTCAGCAATTTTCATCACTGGCTGCTATTCAGAGGGTCTTTTTCGTGTACCACTTGCATTTGGCACACGAGAAAGATGCATAGGGTCATTGGTTCATGAACATGTTCTTCCTATGATCTCCACCAAATCATGAAGATCCTGCTTTGCTCCTCATGCTGAATGATGAGAGATGCCTTAATGCTCTCCTTTCAGCGGGTCTCTTTCCATAGACTTTAGCTCATGTATTTTGGATACGAGACTTAGAGTTTTATGAGTACCTTGAGGTTTGCAGTCATTAGTGGCAGGCTCTCTCGCCATTGATAGATGAAAATACATCAATGTCTCCTAATCAATGGATCTCTCAAATGTTCGACACCAGCTCCTTTATTCACATTTGTAGAGATGTAATCAGTGCCTTGATACCTACTTTAATCATTGGTAGGTTGTCTCGCATTTTTTAATGGTATACCTCAATGATCGGTAATCAAACGATGTCTCATCGTGTTCGACCTCAACTCATTTATTCACATGATGTAGACTTGCACCATTGGCGAATTGTATTGAAGACTTGAAGACATCACTTTGTAGACACAACTTTCCTGAGTTGTTGCTTCTATTTCATCGGACCAGTACCTTTTTGACTTCAGTGATCATGGGAGATTAGATTGTACTCCATGGTATACAGATATCTTCAAATTGATTTTGAGACTGCTTTCACTGAGCCTTGTTCATGACTATGATAGCTATTGGCATGTAACCGCATTTATATTTTCCTACTCATGGCCATGAACACTTGTTGGTATATTTTCCACATGGATATGCATTGTATTCTTAGAGCCTTATAAGTCTTCTTTATAGAGCCTTAGAAGTCATCTTCATAGAGCCGAGCCTATCCCTCTTTTGTAGCCATGTATGCAAAGTCAGTACATAATGTAATGAGCAATTGAGTTCATCTAGATGGTTCTCTACCACTCCACTTCTAGGTTATTTATAATGTATTTCGGCCATCGTAGATACTCCTCTGATCTCACACATTAGGGGGCATCTGTTATAGAAAGATTTTCCTCACCATTGCTATATTTCAAAGAGGGCCTTTTTCCATGTTCCTATGCAGATTTATCAACCCCCTTTTTGATAAATCCAGAGCCAAAAAAATATATTTTTCCACATATACACTCCCTAACTGCTTTGCAAGATGTGTATATGCTTGATGCTCCACTATAGCTCACGTATATCAATATTTGTGCCAGAAAATACAAAATGAGGTTGGGTTTCCATGTCACGAAAGAAGATCTCTGATCTTTGGCCTTCCATATACTAGAAATGTTCCGACTCAGCCCTTCAGTTGCATTCTGGAGGCTATAAGAGCACTATTTCGAGCTATGGAAAAAGAGAGAGAAAGCATTCAAATTTGAGAGCAAAGTTACTCTGGAGAATTTACTTCATATTGAGTCTGCATCCCTTTGTCCCTCAAGTCTGAAAATAGTGTTTAGCCCCCAAGCTCTTCCCTTATTTTCAAGAGAATCTCTTTATCTCTTTGCTATGAGCTTGCCTTTGGTGGAGGATTGAAGTGGTGGAGACCCAGCTGGAAGGAACTTGGTTTCTTGGTTTCAAACCGTGCCGACACGGAAGTCTGTAATGTTGATACTTATGTCGATCAATTATTAATAGAAATACCCCTTTCTCATCCAATCAATATCTTACGAATATATGATTATTATCCATGGGCATGTTTGTAATGTTTATTAATGGATTGTGCTATCTGATGTGCTAACTCATTTTATATATTGTCACTATATACTTGCATTGCTTATTTGTTGAGAACTTCTTGCACGTGTAAGGATTTGGGTCAAAGTGCTCAATGGTGGAACGACATCAAACGATTGGATCGAGGTAGGCTTCTTCTTCGTATTTCACATTAGTTTATTTAGCACATGTTGGAATTGATTTGATTTCTATAGTCATACCTGTCTGTTGTGGTTTACCCTTGGCCATAGAGAGTTTTTCCCTTGTAACAATGTGGCTCTATCAAAGGTATGCAAAGTAGTACTCATTGGATATAGAATTTAATTCTACAGGATGTAGAAATTAATTTTGCAAGATGTGGAATTTAATTCCACATTTAATGAGTTCTAACACTTGAAATTTGAATAAACCTGTAAGGAGATAAGTCAGAAATAATATTAAAAAACACATTTCTTCCCTTCCCTCCAAAAATATTTACCCTTATGGTTGACATCATCATATTGAATCCTATTGGTTCTTTTAAAGTTGATTTTGATAGTATATTTTTTGTTTTGAGGCCCATTTTTTAGCTCAAAAATCCCCTAATGTGTAGGTTTAGAGTTGTTGAGAGTCATCCTAGTGAGTATAAAATCATTTTGTCAAGATCAAGAGTGATGTGAAGAACCTGACCATGCCTTAGATTTTTTCCTCAAAACAAATTACCTACAGTGCATTTGGACTCTTGGGGCAACCTTTTTTGGATTTCAAAGCTACCTGCTAATTTTTAGTTGCATGCATGCTTGGTTCACCCTATGGTAGAGAGTCCCCATCCCTAGAGTGAGGGCACAAAGTCTTTTTAGTTTGGATAATTCTCAACATCCAAGATATTAGATATCCATTACTACAATCACTGGAGAAACGTCGAACAACAATAAGATTGGAGAATAAAAGGACTAACCACATTTTAGAGTATTGAGCATTGTTGAGAAGAAGAGAGAAAGATATTTGGTATAGGCTAACTTATCATAGTTTTTATTTATTTTTCTTGGCATAAATTTTCTTCTCTCATTTACTAGTGATTTTCCTTCTTAATGAGGTTAAATAAATCTCACAATTCATTTATGCTTCAATGCTTCATCATGGTTGTTTCAGGTATTTCTCCCCTGTGATCCAGGTTAAATATCACATGGAGAATATACCCAAAGAATTGAATCTAACCGAAAAGAAGTTAAGGGTACGTAACTAACTAACCACCAGTGAGAAAAAATCACTTACCTAGATGCTGATGTTTGGATAAGACTGCTCTCGTAAATCCCTACTCTAGTCTCTCACTCTGGTGCTTTTCTTGTCAAATTTCATGCAAACAAAGATAGTGTTGCAAAGAAGGTAATTATAGTAACTAAATCCTAACTACATATACTAACGAGGATCAAAATGCCAGTATCAAAACAATCTAATGCATATAGTTTCTACAAAAGTAAACTAATAACATATTAATGGGATGGAAAAGAGAGTTTTCATTAATTGTAAATAGAAGTTACCTAATCCTGTTGGGGAAATAACTGGAACCAATATCTGAATTCCTCCACTTGGGCCACTAAATATGGCTTCAACTCATGATTCCTTTCTCTATACAAATGAAGGGAAGAGGATACATTTCTTCCCATTAAGCCCTAAATTTTGGCACATTACCCCTTAATTGGGGCATATTACATTAGTATTGTTATTTGATTTATGTTGGCTTGGGTCCATTAGTTCTAATTGTACCTCCTAGTCTCCTATATATACCAAGGAGACCTTTTCATTTGAAATCATCTTGTATATGTGAATTCATGTAATGTATAAGGAGGTTTCCCCCTCGAAGAGGCTTATTATCTAAATTTCTCTCTTTTTCAAGGAGTGGAGTACTTATTCTGAGGTTTTTTATGCTATTTTGATCTTTGGTTCTTAACATTTGGTATCAGAGCTAGACAATCCTCGGGACTGGCTTCTTCAAAACAAGTCTTCTTGGAATTTTAGCTACAACTTGTTTTCTGGAAGGTTTCAGGATCTGAAATTTATATGGTGTAGAGGACACATATATAGATAACTTGGGTCCAAATTTCATATCTTGGTTCATTATATTTTTGGAGAT
The DNA here is from genome assembly GCA_032191745.1 of Picea mariana. Lineage (NCBI taxonomy): Eukaryota > Viridiplantae > Streptophyta > Pinopsida > Pinales > Pinaceae > Picea > Picea mariana. Next base: position 129,497 of record JASDQU010108596.1, read on the forward strand.
ACATTTTGTTCAAGTTAGGGTTTTTTACTGGTCTTGAAACTAGTCTGAAACAGGGCTTCTTGGAAGTTTCACTCCCAATTTTTTTTTCCTTTGTTTAAGGTTATGAAATTTTTACAGTATGAAGGTGGAATATGTTGATACTGAGAGGGGGGTGAATCAGTATCAAGTACAATTTAAAACCTTTTTCAACTTATACTTAAACCATTCAACTATATCCAATGAGCAATGAAGAATAGTATAAGAGTTACACCAATACACCACAATACACCATGCACACTATATGAGAAATAATCAATAATTATTGTTCAAGGGAAGTAATGACTTCCAAAGGTAGCTACAGCTTCCAAATGTAAAGGGAGGGATAAACCTCCAAGAGGAAGATACAATCCTCCAATATCAAGAGAGATTTGAACTCTCCATCCTTGCCCCTTCCTTCCACCCAAGAATATATG
>JASDQU010108596.1:130896-165510 GCA_032191745.1 Picea mariana
TTATGTCACTTCCTTTTAACATTAGGGCCGACCTGACACTTTCTTATTTTGTAATTCTTTTCTTTAATTATCTTCAGGGGCTACATGTACTTCCTTCTTCAATTCACTTTTTCATCTTCAAAAATTAATTTCTCCTCAACCATGAGAATCCACGTGATGTGCCACATACCACCAGAAACAACATGATGTATACTATCCATCCATCGGTGTTGTATCTCCATGTGCATTTTCCTTCATGTCCAAATACCTTCATTAATCTTGTGGTCCAAAACCCATGACTAGGGTTGACATCAATGACAACAACCAATCTTCCAACAATCTCCCCCTTTGTCATTGATGGCAACACCATGCTCCCCCTATCATCATTATCCCAATTTCACTCCCCCTTTGACATCAATGGAAAAGGGTATGGCTTCTCCCCCTGAGTTTAATGGCAAAAGGTAACCTTCTTCTTTGGGGTTGCTCCCCCTAAACATGTGGCACTCAATAATACTCCATCCTTATTTTTGGTTTTTGGGACTTTTTCTTCCTTGGAATCCTTTTGTGTGGATTTTGTCTTCTCTCTCTTCTTCATGTCTAGGATGTATATGTTGTTTGGTCTTCTTGTTGTAGTTGCAACCAATCTTCCTGAGTTATTTTCTCTGATTTTACATTTTCGGGAGTCAAACGTAAGAGTGTATCCTTGATCACATATTTTGCTGACAATGAGGAGATTATGATTCAAATATTCAACCAATAGGACTTTTCCTACTTTTACATTTTCACTTCCAAGATTTACAGTTCCTTTTCCAAGTATTTTGGTAGATGAGTCATCTCTAAATGCAACATTTCCACCCTTTTTCTTCAAGCTGGCAAATTTTCTTTGATCTCCGGTCATATGAGATGAGCACCCACTTTCTATGAACCATTCATCTTATTCTTTGCATTATTTAGCGACTAATGCTATTCGACAATTTTCATTGTGTGGAATTTCTTTCCTTTTCCATGTTGTAGTTGGTATGTAGACATTTGGCATATGATTATCTTCCTTCATCTCTCTGCAATCTCGTGCTTTGTGACCAAGATTATTGCACTTGTAACATACAATATTTTGATCCATTAATGGGTCAAATGGATTATAATTTATGTTGAAAGGTCTACGAACATTTTCATATCTACTATTTTCACCATTCATGTAGCTTGCATAGTTATTCCATTCATTGATTCTACAATTGATTGCCTTGTGTCCAAAATTTCCACAAGTATAACAATGTCCAAGAAAGAAATTTTGATACCTGGGTGTAAGTGATCTTCTTTGTGGTGTGGTCCATCTGGGTTCACCATCTATTCTTCTGTAGTTTCCTTCATAATGATTGCTTTCATACCTGATGGGAGAGGATCTTCTTGATGTCTTATTCCTTCTGAATTCTAGTTTTCTATCTTGTTGTTCAACTTGTTCTGGAGTGTTGGTTTTATCATTTTCAACTTACTTCTCTTGTTTTGTTGTCTTCAAACTATCATTGTATCCTAGTCCTGTCTTTTCATTTGGAGATCTTTGACTGCTAAGGATCTCTTCTAATTTTTCAGTGCTTTTTTTGAACTTCTTCAACTTTTTTTGTTGTCAATAGTAGCTCCCCTTTTGTGTGATCCAATTCTTCTTTCAATTTCTCATAATCTTCTAATTGTTCCTTCAAGCTATTAATGGTCTTTTCAATCTTGTAATTCTCTTCTTCACAACTATCGAGAAAATAACATTTGTCTATGGCTACTAGAAGGACTACCCCAAACATCTATCGAGAGAATAATGTTCCTTCTTCTAAACCACCTCAAACTACAAGGTTGACACCTCAACAATTTGAGGGAATAAAATAAAAAAATGTATGCTTTAATTGTGACATCAAGTACAGTAAGGGACATAAGTGTGGTGAGAAGAAATCATTCTACATATATTGTGAAGAGGAAGAATAACAAGAACAAGAACCATCCCAAGATGAAGATGTAGAAGATATTTCTTTTGAAGAGATGAATCCCACCATATCCTGTCATGCATTGGTTGGAATTAACACTCCTTAAACCCTCAAGATCGAAGGATATATCAAAAATAAAAGGGCAATAGTATTGATTTATTCTGGTAGTACTCATAATTTCATTCACTATAAATTAGCCAAAACTATCAATTGCTTTATATATCCAGCGCCAGAGTTTCAAGTAATAATTTCAAATGGAGGAACTATCAATTGCTTAGGAAAATTCCATAAGATCAATCTTACTATGAGGGAATATGTAATGAATAGTCCAATTATTTATATACCCATGGGTGGTGTTGATGTCGTACTAGGGGTTCAATGGTTACAATCATTGGGAACAATGGATTTTAATTTTCAAGAACTTTTCATGAAATTTTCATTGGAAGGAAAGGAATTTGAGTTAAGGGGTATCACAGGGAAACCCGGTAAGGTGTTAATCTCTAATGGCATGAATAAATTATTGAAAAAGGGGCATCAAGGTTTAATTGTACAACTATGCTCACTAGATGTTAAAACATCTAATCCATATATTCCCCTAGATCTCCAAGGGATTACTGATAAGCATTTCAAAGTATTTGAATATATTCCCAGAGGCCTTCAACCCACTTGTGATCATGATCATGCTATTCACTTAATTCCTAGGAGTGTTCCTCCTAACATCAAGCTTTATAGATACCCTTATGCCCAGAAGAGTGAAATTGAGCGTATGGTTGAAGACATGTTGTAGGCTGGAATTATTATGCCTAGCCAAAGTTCTTACTTTGCACCGGTGGTAATGGTACTCAAGAAAAAGGGATCATGACGTATGTGTCTAGATTATATAGAGATCAACAAGATCACCATTAAAGATAAGTTTCCCATTCTCGTCATTGATGGATTGTTAGATGAACTATATGGAGAAATCCAATTCACAAAGTTCGATCTTCGTTTACGGTATCATCAAATTAGAATGAAGGAAGAAGATATCCCAAAAACGACATTCATGACTCATGAAATCCATTATGAATTTTTGGTCATGCATTTTGGCCTTACGAATACACCTTCCACATTCCAAGGGTTGATGAATTCCATTTTCAATTCCTTCCTTCAAAAATTTGTGTTAGTATTTTTTGATGATATACTAATCTATAGCAAGTCTTGGGAAGATCATGTTTGACATGTTGACAGGGTGCTACAACTAATAAAGGAGAAACATCTATATGAAAAATCGTCCAAATTTTTCTTTGGGGTGAAGGAGGTAGAGTGTTTGGGTCATATTATATCTCATGAAGGTGTCAAGGTAGACCCTAACAAGATTAAAGCCATGATGGACTGAACGACTCCCAAAACATTGAAGAATCTTAGAGGATTTTTGGGTTTGAAAAGTTACTACCACAAGTTTGTTCGGAACTATGGAAGAATAAAAACACCTTTAACTGCATTAACTAAGAAGGATGCATTTTCATGGACTCTAGAGGCAACTCAAGATTTTGAAAAACTTAAAGAGGCAATGTGCAAAGATATTTTCTTGACCATACCAGACTTCACAAAAACCTTTATTGTGGAATGTTATGCCTCGGGAAATGGAATTGGTGTTCTTCTACTGCAATAAGGAAGGCCCCTTTCTTTTGAAAGTCGTCCACTCAAGGGAAAGGACTTGCACAAACCCATTTATGAGAAGGAAATGATGGCAATACTACATGCATTGAAGCAACGGTGCCCTTACCTAATAGGTAGGCACTTCAAGGTAAACAAATATCATGATAGTCTTAAATACTTCTTGGAACAAAGACCATCTTCCAAAGAGAAACAAAAATGGGTGACCAAGATGTTGGGTTATGACTTTGAAATCATATACAAAAAAGGGAAGCAAAATGTTGTGGAAGATGCACTCTCAAGAAAGGATGAAGATGTTGAGGCATTTGTTTGTGCTATCTCTATCATCGAACCTAATTGGATAACATAAGCAAGGGATGAATGGAAGAATGACGAAAAAGTGTGGACTCTCATTCAAAGCTTGTAGTAGGATTCCAGTGCATCTGCTATATTTACATGGAAAAATGATTCACTATGGTACAAATATCACTTATATTTATGTAAGAACTCCCAACTCAAGCAAAAGGTACTTTTGGAATTGCACACCTCTTTGGTAGGAGGGCACTCAAGATTTTTGAAAACCTATCATAGGGTCAAGAGGGAATTTTTTTTGGATGGCCTTAAACCTAATGTTCAAAGGTTTATGGAAAAATGTTTGGTTTGCCAAAAAAATAAGGTGGAAACAATTAAGACCCCAGGCCTTTTACAGCCATTATCCATTCCAAGTCAGCGTTGGGAGGAGGTTTCCATAGATTTCATCACAGGGTTACTGAAGTATGAAGGAAAGTGTGTCATCATGGTGATTGTTGATAGACATACCAAGTACACACACTTTTTTTCACTCTCTCATCCTTTCAAAGCCATTACAGTTGCTACCGCATTCATGGAGACAATTCAAAAGCTACATGGAAGCCCAAAGATTATTGCAAGTGATAGAGATTCCATCTTCACTAGACATTTTTGGACATAATTATTTTCTTGTTGGGGTAATCAATTGGCTCATATCTCATCTTATCATCCTCAATATGATGGACAAACTAAGATAGTGAACAAATCTATGGAAGGATACCTTCGTTGCTTTGTCTCTGATTAACAAACACAATGGTTAAAGTGGTTACCCTTGGAAGAATGGTCGTATAACACTTCCTTTCATACTGCAAAAAAATGACACCATTTATGGCGCTTTACGGATATCACCCACTGACCATCACTTCTTCTCTAAAAGAAAAATATAAGGTTCAAGTAGTGGAAGATCACATCAAGAATCAACAACAAGTTCTCCAACTCTTAAAGGACAACTTGACCATGGCACATAATCACATGAAACAACAAGCAGATCAACATCGTAGTGAAAGAAGTTTTGAAGTAGGGGATTGTGTATTTTTAAGACTACAACCATACAAATAGATGTCCCTCGAGCAAGATAAGAAGGATAATAAATTATCATCGATGTACTATGGCCCTTATAATGTGTTGCAAAATATTGGTCCTATGGCATACAAATTGGAGTTGACTGCATATTCACGAGTACACCCAGTTTTCCATGTTTCATGCTTAAATAAGGTTATAGGTGACAATATCCCAGTTCAAACTATATTTCCATAACTTTACGAGGAAGGAAAAATCATATTGGAGCATCAAGCTATCACTGACACAAGAATTCGCTAGCTGAGGAATAGATCAATTTCAACTCATATCTCATTAAGTGGAAGAAACTACCTATTGAAGATTCCATGTGGGAAGATGAGTCTTTTATATAGAAGCATCTATAACTACTCAAGTGTTGAGGAAAACACTTTTTTCAAGGGAAGGGGCATGTTAAGCCCTAAATCGTGGCACATTACCCCTTAATTGGGGCATATTACATTAGTATTGTTATTTTATTTACGTTGGCTTGGGTCCATTAGTTGTAATTGTACCCCCTAGTCTCCTATATAGACCAATGAGGCATTTTCATTCAAAATCATCTTGTATTTGTGAATTCATGTAATGTATAAGGAGGTTTCCGCCTCAAAGAGGATTATTATCTAAATTTATCTCTTTGTCAAGGCATGGAGTACTTATTTTGAGGTTTTTTATGCTATTTTGATATTTGGTTCTTAACACTTCCTCTCAACAAGATAATAAGGGGAAATATGTTGGAAAGACAAGTTTCTAGATATGGGAGAAATATCTTAAAATCTCAGGTTGAAAGGCTTACTGACTCAACAAAAATTTTCTAGAATAAGGGTGCTTAAACATATTCCCCCCCCTCCACCCAATGGCTATTAGTTATACATGAAAAGTTGGTTGGAGTACTTATGCATGAGGAATAAGAGGTTAATAACTAAGAAAACCCATAAACTCCAACCAAAAAGACACATTTTGTGCACTTTTAATTTTTTTAGTGCATTCTGAGGGCATACACGATTTTTCAATGGGAAAGTAGCATAAGAAATCTTGTCTACACTAGTTGTTTAAGGGAAACAAGCATATATATGTACTTTTCTAAATCAAAAATAGTGTATGGATTGCCAAAATGTTTTTTTTAAAGAGTTTGAGGAGGATTTTTGATTTGCAATTGAAGGTGGAGTAGGGATTAGGGCCAATAAGTGCATCTATGCATATAAAGTGGAAAAAGATGATATAACAATGGTTGATTTTGCTTGCTAGCAATAATGAGGAACTAGTGAAAAAAGTGGCTTTAATTTGATCTTTGTTATTCATTAGGTTTTGTGGAAAGAAAAAAATTAAATTAGCTTATTATATTTTCCATGTTTAACTTAATTACAACTTGAATGTGAGATTTTCTTGTTCACACTAGAGTAAATTGTGTGAACTTTCTTAAATAACTTTGCCACCAAAATGATATCAATTCATTGAACTCATAAGAATCTTGGGTGAATGGATGTTTTAATGATACTTTCCTAAATATCAAATCATCCCTTTCACTTTTTCACATGCGTGTTGTTATTATTTGTAGATGGATCATGTTAGCACTAGGAGTTGTTCTTAGACTGCTTTAAGAACAATCCCAGTACCCATCAGAATATAAATGATTAAAATAGGTTTATACTTGAGTGGATCATCAAGACTGATTAATAAAGGGAGAGGGCAACAAACTGTCTATAGAGGCATTCAATTGGGCATGGAGTCATAACATCCTAAAGATCAAAGTCAATCAAACTGTATACTAGATAAAGGTTTTATATAATTATAGGTGGAAGCATAGAGAATATGACAAAAAGGAAGAACATCCATCGTACATAGATCCTTTCTGCAAACAAATTAAAGAGTGCTTAAACAATAAACAATGATTAATAGGAAAGCTACAACAGATCCTTTGTTGCTCATGAATCCATCAATCAATGAGAACTATGATCCTAAAAGACTACAATATATTTAAGAAAGAAGATAAGGTAAAATTACAACAAATAAAAACAACATCTGATAAACAGCTTCATGAATCTTCAATGGTAGAAATGCTTACAGCATGCCTTTAGGCTTTACAAATAAACATACATTGTTTTTTTCTCCTCTTAAATCCCCTCTCTAGTCTAGAACTCAACCCTTTCATTAACAAAACAACTTCTATCTATAGTGTATCATTCCTTCCTACTCTAAAGAGGTCAAATCCCAAGTGGTTGCATTGGATTCCCTTTTCTCTAGGAGTTGTTACAACAAGGTGAAACATAAAATCCACCTAGCTCCTATTTTTTTGGATCTTGTCTATTGTGATAAATTCCTTTTGAAACAGGTCATGTTGCTTAATATGGTGATGGAACACATGTCCCTAATTTCCAAATACCCCCTAGGAAACCATTAGGACCCCGTCAGACAAGTGACAACCCTCCTACAGCTTGGATTTATCAGACTATTAGAGTTTGGAGTGCAATTCCAGGACTTGCTGCAAACTTTCCTGTAGGTGATGTTTTCAACATTCTCTCAAAAGAAAAACTAGGTTGGGATGATTTTTGGTCAGAAATTCAAATATATTATGATTCGTCTCCCAAAAAAAATTTAGAAGAACCTAGATCGGAATTTAAAATTTATGATGAAAATATGATTTTGTTGTGTACTAATTTGTTGTAAATTGTTTCAATTTAGAAGTTCGCAACGCCTCTGCATGATACACTGTGAACTTTCCTATAGATTTCATTTTCCCCTCAAATCATATCATTTGTGGCCAAAACTATGCAAGAACCCTTAAAAACCTTTGTTACTACAACCTCAGGGTGTCCATGACAACCAAGTTAAAACCCCATCCTCTGATAACGGTTGTTATCGAAGAATGTGATGAAAACTAATAAATGAGGGTTTACTTATTGATTTTGAAATATAGGGTTTGTTGAAAAAATAAGATATGGGAGGAGAGGATGACAACCCATAACTAAGTAAAACCTCAACATAGGCCAAATCATGCAACTATATAAAATAGAGAATTTGCGGCGCAATTCTCAGTTTGCAGCACGCAGATGAAATTTGCAGCAAATAGATTTTAGACTAGGGTTTTAGTCAAAATGGTTTGTAGATTCACAGGTATCGAAAGGAATATGATTTTGAAATAGATGATATTTCATACCTGGGTGAAAACGCAGTCAACAAAGATTATATCAAATGAGAAAACATAGGGTTCGTAGCGCATTCAATTTGCAGCACATGCAACAAAATAGTTTGTAGCACTAACAATAAATTGCAGTAGATAGAGCTATGGTTGTAAGAAAAGGATGCAATTGATCTTTTTGACATGAAAACAAGAAACTTGGGTCTGCATAAGGTTTAATATACAAGGACTATAGAAGCTGACCAAGTAAAAGGAGTTTGCAACGCAAATTATATGAAACTGTTTGCAGCGAATAGAAAATTTGCAGCAATTAGGGTTTGATGGTAATCAATCTCCGGGCAATAGAAATCGGGCATCAATCAAAGTACCTGTATATATGGATCGCTCCGTGTTTGAAAAAAACCTGAACCAATCAATCTCTAATGTTGCTAATCCACCATCAATCCACTACAAATAGTTGGTAGCGCTAGGAGTCTGCAGTAACAATTAGTCTGCAACGCTTTCTTTGCAAAAGGAAATGAAGATAGAAAATGATAAAATCTCCTTTTGAAAATGATCCTTTAGAGTTGCTTGATGATGTGATGTCATTGAAAACTATAGCTCATCATTAGAGACTTTTACAAAATGATAATCATAAAAATATTTGACACATGCTTTATTTTTTAATTGTTGCGAACTTTTAGGAGAGTCTCTTGACTCCTGAACATTCCATGTGTTAACATCTGGCTCCATGGGGGATGACATGATCCTGGTGATATTCCAAGAAAATTGTAGTTTCAGTGCCTTATCCATTGGAATATGGAGTCTTACTATTGATCTACTGCAAACCAAGAAACTAAAAGAAACAAAAATGCTCGTATGATGAGCTTATTCCCCTACTTCTAACCTGGTCTCTGAGATGCTTGATCATGTGAAATAAAAAATCCATTGCAGCCATGCAAGGACCTTGTCTACTGATTGAATTTCTTGCATAACCCCGTTTAATGGAAATTTAAATTGAAAAATAAATCCAATCTGAAAACTCATCCACTTTGAAGAACCAATTCCACTGACTGATTCTAGGTAACTCATAAAGGTCTCTTTCTCTGATGTTTCCAACAAAAATGCAAAAGGATCTTGAATAATATGTGTGAATACCACTTGTTGATTGATAAAAAGGAAAGGACAACCTATGTCTATAGTTTCTTCGTATTCACAAGTATGGAGTAACATACAAGCTTCTTTCTTCCCTGTATAATTTTCTTCAAATGTTCATGGTTCTTGTTCTAATTTTTCAAATGCAAGATCATTCTCAGAACAAATGGAAATAGTATGATTATTTTCCTTATCATGCATTTCAACCTCAATACAATTCTCCATATAGAGAACCATAGTATCACTAAGAACATGAAAAGGTAGTTGTTGACTTATAATGTTATCATTATGTTCCGAAAAACTTGTGTGATTTTGCAGCTCAACTCTCTCTACTCTTGTTATAGCAAGATTTGCCTCACCCAATGCAAATTTTATCAGAAGGCCTTTTTCCATTTCCCTATGCAGACTTGAAGTCCCTTTTTGCAGTTCCCATAGCTAAAAATAATATTTTTCGACATATATGCACCCTAACTATTATACAACATGTGTATATGCAAGTTGCACCATTACAACCCGCGTACATTGGGTTTTGCGCCCAAAATTTAAAAATGGTGTCAGGTTTCCATGTCACGTCACGAGATCCATGATCCTTGACCTTCCATATAATGGAAATGTTCTGACTCAACTCTTCAGTTCCATTTGAAGGCTATAAATGGGTCATATCCAAGATGTGGAAAAGAGGAGAAGAATTCATCTTTGAGAGAAAAGTTACTCTGGAGAAATTATTCACTTCATATTGAGTTTGCATCCCTTTATCCTTTTAAGTCTGCATCCCTTCAGCCCCCAAGATATTCCCTACTTTATTGAGAACCTCATTGTCTCTCTTATATGAGCTTGAATTTGGTGGAGGATTGAAGTGGTGGAGGCCCAGCTGGAAGGGACTTAGTTTCTCGGTTCTGAGCCGTGCCGACATGAAAGTTTGTAATTCATACACTACTACTGATTACATTTTAATAGAAACACTCTTTTCTTGTCCAATTAATGTCTTGAAAATATTTGAATTATTATTCCATGGGCATATTTTTTATGAATATCGATGGATTATGTTATTGAATGTACTATCTTATATATTATCACCATATTCTCTTGTTTCTTTGTTGTTGAGGACAAGTTGCGGGTGTATTGGTTTGAGTCAAGTGCTCAACGGTGGACTTCATCAAACGTTTGGACGAGGTAGGCTCTTTATCTTGTCTTGTTAGCATATTTTCTTATATAGCACACTTGAGATTAGAGTTGATTTATGCAGTCATTCTCGTCTATTGTGGTTTACCCCATGCCATAGAGAGATTTTCCCTTTAACATAATTGGCGATCATATTGGGGATATAATCTTATTTTAAGGGTTTGGAGTGTCTTTCTCCTTTGATTGATCTCGTTTATATTGATTTTCTTGTCGTCTGATTTCTTGACAGCCTCTGTTAATTTTGAGTCTTATTTTCTTAGCCTTATCCTTAACCTGGCAGTGTTTTAATACATATGCACGGGTTTTTACCTAGCAATCGCGTACATACGCATGTTGTCCTTCTGCAAGATGTGCATATACGCAGTTTTCTCCTGAATAATCGCATACATCATTCTTGTATGCTTGGTTGTTGAGTTTGATGTTTGTTGGGTAAGTTTTGATGGTTGTTGAGTCTTCTTAGGTCTCTATTATGACTGTTAAGCGCCTACAGAGTGATAAGAAACCTTTCTTTGGTTGAATTTTCGGGCGGTGTCTTTCTCATCATCCTTTTCATTGATTGTCCTTGCATCTTGGGTTGGGTGTTTTCTTCTTGATATCCTACTTGGTTTGTCTATGATTGCATTTAGTAGAATCTTTATATCAAGTTGTTGTTCAGTCCTTGCATTTTCATTCTTTTATATTGAAAATACAAAAATAATAAACATTTTGCATTGTTGGAATTTCATCTTTTGGGTTCTTATCGTTGATCTTAGTACACGTATGGAAAGATTACATCTTATTTTGAATTGCATAATTAAATTGAAAATTTCATTTTGAAAAGCTTATCATATTTGGAATTGAAGTTAGGACTTTACATTTTATTCATATTCATTTATTTTACTTGCTGAGTCATAACATCATCAGTTTCACTACTGCACCTTTTTTAGTAAGAAAGGCCACTAAAAGCAACGCTGATAATTTAAAATTGATTAGAAACGATTTTATTTTCTAGGGTGAACAAACTAGATTAGGATTTAGAGCCTTGGAATAGGATTTTGGGAGTAAACTTCTCCAAGGCTATTAAATCAACATATGTGTCTGACTAAGGGAGTGGTGAAATCCATTGTATAATTGGTGACGTCAAGAGGCTCCACTTACACCGGGTTTAAGCACAAGGTCATGTGAAGTTGGTTGAGCGGATATCCCCCCAATACCTTCTTAGTGTCAGATATATTTCTGGGGATCTATTCGTATATGGGGATATTGCTAGTACCTTTAACTCTGTGAGAGGCGATGCTTTAGAGGTTTTGGGATTTGCTACCATGCCCATACGGTGGACCTAACTTAGGAGTGTTAGCATGCACATCAGTTATATCGTGGTTTCTTAGTTGCTTGACATAGGTACCACATAGGTTACTTGCAGGGGTTATTCTACAAGTACCCTGGGTTAGATAAGGGTCAGAAAACACACAACCTTTATGGAGGATTACCTCTCCGGGGGGATCTGACCAACTGGTTGTTAAGCCCATGAGGGCCCTTATAAATTATTCTGATACCTTCGATATTTTGCAAGGAGTCTCAGACCCTTCTTGGGCGAGGCATACCTACATTAGGGAGGGAGGACCCTTTCAGCCACTTTATCCTATTTGTGTGCATATTGGCCTTTTGTTTATTTTGGTGTGTTCTTTGATCATTAATTGACCTTAGGATTTTGTATTGCGTTGTGAGTTTTCATTATTATGGATAGTGGAGTCCCTTTGACTCCCTCATTTAGCGCTACCTCCCCCATGACATTCGCTCATTTCATGGGGATGAATCCATCTCTGTTTCATAATGGTATGAAGAATCATGATACTCAGTCAATACCTTGGGTCTCTAATAATCTTCCTCTTGATATTCCAAACATGCTTTCACCTTTTCCATCCTCCCCTTCACCTGCTTATATGAATCCTAGTTTTGGATCCGAGGGCATGATGACTCATATTTCTACATATTCATTTGATGGGAGTCATATCCCTCAACCGACCCTCACAGTGGGAAGTTGGAATCTCCCTTCTTACGGACCCAATCCTAGCTTCACTTTTCTAGGAGAAAATGCTCAAATGGGTGGTTATTCTACTTATTACACCTTGTCCATATATCCTCCGTCCGCTATGCCAGTTCCTATGAACACTTTTCCCATGACGGACCTCCATCTATCCTCTAGTATTTCATACAAAGGGAGTTAGTTTTATGGTACGAGCTACCCCAATCATGGAATCCCTTCTTCTGGGGGAAATATATATCCTCACCTCAGTAACCCGTGTCATGCCTTTTTCTCTTCGCAAACATCTTCTTCGGTGATGATGCCTTTTAAAACCTATATGGATCAATCGGGATGAGGATACTACCCTTCCAAGCAAGGATAGGGTCTAGACAAGAATCCTTGTTGGCCTACAATTTCTCAAAACCAGTCTTTCCCAGGACCTTGGTCTCAAATGCCCCAACCAACTGTCATCACTAGTCTAGCCGTTGCAAGTCATGCCGGGGGCACAACTCTAGTCGCCATGAGTCGTACTAACATCACATCTCCAACCCCGGTCAACCATGTTGGAGAGTCATCGCCAACCTCTGTACATCATGTGGGGGATGAACCACCAGCCTCTACTAGTCATGATGAGAGCATGTCACCAGCCATTGTGAGTGACATTGGGGGCATTCATACGATTGAGAATCCTCAATGTATAGGATGTAAGCCCAAGTTCCTTTGTAGGCTTTGCAAAGGATGTCATTTAACTCGCTTGTGCCCTACTATTGTGGTAGTAGAAGAAGTGCAATCCTTGTTTGATAACCCTTCGGGTTCAGAGTCGTCTTTGGTTTCCCAAAATTCTATTTATCCTTTGATTGACACAACAGTCATGCCGATGCAGTCTTCACCCGAAACCTCTCCTGTTTTGAGGAGTGAGGCTTCTTTTGACCATGTCATTAACATTTCTAGTCCTACACCTTCTGCACAAGGGTGAGTTTTACTCTCCCCGAGTAATCTCCCTCCAAATCTTAGATAGTTTCCCTTTGACTGGTATGGTCTTGTGGGGTATCAAATTCCTTCTCATATGCCCTTTCAACTAAGATGCATTCTTCGATATATCATTGAGAAGGTAACCTTCACCAGTATTTTATCCCCCACTACTTGGAAAGCTATGGGTTTTCCCAAGATTGTGTCAGTTGTTCATAAGTTGTTGACCTTTCACAGAAGTCTTGCATAGGATCCCTGGCCTCCCCCATGACATGCCGCTTAGAAAACTCCCTACGATCCTGGTTTAAGCTCTTTTCCAATTCTCTCAAAAAGAGAAAAGATTGCTGAGTGAACTTTTCTCTTTCACACTCATAAATTGGATTAGAAAGGACGTCTATTTGGTGTAAGTTTACCCCTTTTTCAAACTAAGTAGACTAAATTTACGAAAAAGGACATTTTTTGGCGTTAAGTTGTAATTTCATCTCATTCTCTTGCTTGCAGTCTTGAGCCTATTGTCGTTTCTCACTTGCACATTATAATCCTATCACCTCAGTAGTTTGCATCATCAACCAAACAAAGCCTTGTTTATATCCTTTGCACCTTGACACCTATACCCAAGAGGAAACATTCCCTCGAGTGTCCATCTCCTGCATGCACCTCATTGCATTGAGCATAGGTATGTTCCAATGTTGGGACTAGTTTCTTACTTGCGACACTCGTTTCCTCCTCTATATCATATCATTCATTTGACTATGAAAAAACAAAAAAAATATGGGTGGGAAAAGAATATTATCTTATATTGGAAGCATTTGTGTCGCCTTTGAAGATAGCACAAACTTTTGAGTCCACTTGTCATCAAAATTTTGGGTTTAGCATGGCCTTAGGAAGTTGAGCTCGTTACTTAGAGTTTACTTCTTCGACTAGTTACTCTTTCAGTCCCTATGGAGAGTTTGATTGGTGCCTCCTGCATCACAAATTTTCATCATTGAGTCTATGCTGCCAAAGTCTTCCATATGTCTCATGCTCTTGTTCAAAGGATGTCTATCAAATGACGTCGGCCATTTCTCAGAACTCTTGAATTTGCATGTCGGCTAGACCCTCAGTGTGTCTCAGAGTTACATGAATTTGTAGTACTATCATGCACCCTGGTCCTACTTTCATCATTGGTAGGTAACCTTGAACCCAACAATCAACATTTCATCATTGGTCGCTAACTAGGGGGTTTCCCTTGTGTTCGACGGTAAGAAATCTATTCACACATTAGGATTTGTGCAATGTCTTGGATGCCATTAGCCTTATTGGTGGTTGCCTCTCCTTTGTCGGCAATTTTTCTTATTGGCTACTATTCATAGGGTCTATTTCATGTACCGCTTGCATCTGGCACACACAAAAGACGCATAAGGTCGTTGGTTCATGAACATGTTCTTCGTCTGATTTCCTCCAAATCATCAATATCTTACTTTGTACCTCATGTTGAATGATGAAATATGCCTCAATGCTCTCCTTTCAGCGGATCTCCTTCCATCGACTTCAGCCCATCTATTCTGGAAATGAGACTTAGAGTTCTATGAGTACCTAGAGGCTTGCAGTCATTAGTGGCAAGTTATCTCGCCATCAAAAGTTGGGAATACATCAATGTCTCCTAATCGATGGATTCTTCAAGTGTTCGACCTCGACACCTTTATTCATACTTGTAAGAATGCATTTGGTGCATTGATACCTACTTTCATTATCGATAGGTCATCTCGCATTTGTTAACAGTATACCTTAATGAATGGTAATCAAATGAAGTCTCATTGTGTTTGACCTCAACTCCTTTATTTACACGATGTAGACTTGCACCTTTGGCGGATCGTGTAGAATACTTGAAGACATCATTTCATAGTCACAACTTTCATGAGTTGTTGTTATCTTTCATTGGACCAGTACCTATGTGACTTTAGTGATCATGGGAGATCAGATTGTACTCCATTGTATACATATATCTTCAGATTGATTTTGAGACTCGTTTTAATGGGACTTGTTCATGACTATGATATCCTTTGGCATGTAGCCACCTTTGTATTTCCTATTCATGTCCATGAATAACTATTTGGTATATTTTCACATGGATCTGCAGTGTAATTCAAATTGGCAGCCATGTGCGCAAAGTCAGTGCATATTGTAATATTCTCATGAGCAACTAGTTCGTCCAACTGGGTCTCCATTACTCCACTTATGAGTATTATAATGTATTTTGAACATCATAGATACTCCTCTAATCTCACACATTAGGGGGCATCTATTATAGAAATATTTGCCTCACCCTATGCAAATTTGATCAGAAGGCCTTTTTCCATTTCCCTATGCAAACTTGATGTCCCTTTTTGTGGTTCTCAGAGATAAAAGTAATATTTTTCCACATATACGCACCCTAACTATTATACATCATGTGTATACGTAGGTTGCACCATTACAACCCGCGTGCATTGGGGTTTTGTGCCCAAAATAAAAAAATGGTTTCGGGTTTCCATGTCACGTCACAAGATCCATGATCCTTGACCTTCCATATACTAGAAACGTTCTAACTCGACCCTTCAATTCCATATCAAGGCTATAAATGAGCCATATCCAAGCTGTGGAAAAGAGGAGAAGAATTCAAATTTGAGAGCAAAGTTACTCTGGAGAAATTATTCACTTCATTATTGAGTCTACATCCCTTTATCCTTTTAAGTCTGAACACATTGTTCAGCCCCCAAGCTCTTCCCTACTTGATTGAGAACCTCATTGTCTCTCTTATATGAGATTTCCTTTGGTGGAGGATTGAATTGGTGAAGGTCCAACTGGAAGGGACTTAGTTTCTCGGTTCTGAACCGTGCCGACATGGAAGTTTGTAATTCATACACTTCTGTTGATTACATTTTAATAGAAATACTATTTTCTCGTCCAATTAATGTCTTGAAAATATTTGAATTGTTATTCCATGGGCATATTTGTTATGAATAATGATGAATTATACTATTGAATGTGCTAACTTTATATATTATCACCATATGCTTGAGGACAAGTTGCAGGTGTATTTATTTTCTCAACAATGGACTTCATCAAACGTCTGGACAAGGTAGGATCTTTATCTTGTCTTGCTATCATATTTTCTTATATATCATACTTAAGATTAGAGTTGATTTATGCAGTCATTTCCGTCTGTTGTGGTTTACCCCATGCCATAGAGAGATTTTCCTCGTAAGATCTCTATAAGCAAATTCAATTTTTTCTTTCAAAATATTAAATGAAGAAAATCATAAGGGAAATGACTTACCTCCAACTAAGTCACAATTTTCCCTATGATCGAGGTCATAACTGTCATAAATGGGTTGAATGATTTCATAAGACTGATGAAAATAATATTTTTCTGGATAAAAGGATATTTCTGATTTTTTTTGGAAATCAAACTCGTCATAGTCATTGTACTCATCATACACATATAAACCAAAGGCTTCTTGAAGATAATAAATAAAAAAATTAGAGACAACAACTTGCTCCTCAACAGGTTGCTCTGCCAACTCTTTCTCATGGAATCCTTCTTGTTCATGTTCATTTTCAGCTCTGTCTACATTCCACTCCTAATCCTTAACTTGATCTGAAAATTTTCCACATGCTCTGAGATTATCCTCAACCTCTTGAGCATCAATGAACATTTGATGCAAGGTGACAGACCTCCTTTCTAGGAGATGAAGAGACAAATATGGATGAATATTTGTGACATAACACAATCTGACAGCAGTTTCAGGAGGTTGAATATCTAAAGGCATGTTATAATAAAAACTATAAAACCTCTTGTTGAAAATAGCAAGAGATTCCTCCTCCCCTCTTTTGAAATCATAAAACTTAGCTAAGTATTGATCAAGAGATTTTGTCTCTCCCCATTACCTTGAAAATGCACCAAATAACTCAACCCACGAACCAATGGAACCAGCCTCTATATTTTTAAACCACAAAGAAACATCTCCAACCAAATATTTGGCAAATAACCTCATAACAACATTCTCATGCATGATTTCCAAATTGTCAATAAAATTCTGAAAATATCCCAAATGATTCTTAGCTATCATATGATCTTCTCCAACAAAAAGAGGAAGATATTCTAAAAACTTGGGAGGGTAGGGATGAAGAGTAGATGGCAGTTTTAAGGGTTTAAACATTTTTTATCTTTTTATGGACTGAACATCAGTAGGTTGAAAGTGAGGTTCAATGGATTGATTGCAAATTCCAATAGTGGTGGTAGAAGATGGTACTATGATCATAGAAGGTGGTGAATAAATTTTATCATTCACATGGTTATAGGGTTGATCATGTTCATGACGGATTTGAATACAAACATCGTTCTCATATGTTTCAGATGGAGGACTAGGGTCAACATCAACTATGTAAGAAGAATGTAGACCTTCTTCTTTCAAAGAGGGATATACAGTAGTAGGCTTATGTACATCAGAGTAAACAAAGAAAATGATGATTCTCCTGATATATGAAGGAAAGGACAGGAAAGAACTGATAAAAAATAATATGAGCTCTTGAAGAAAACTTATATCTTGATACCTGGACTTCCTCTGTCTTCCTTCCATTTTTTGTTTGGTCTCATTCCTCGGTGGAGTCCTGTAACTTTATTTGAATCACTAGCAATTTATTCAAATGTGTGGAGTCGCCATGGTGAAAAATTGCAGTATATTCTATCACCAATCCTTGCTCACCATCAAGAACTGGTAGTAATATTTGTTGTACAACCCAGGGAAGATCTTCAACTTCGTCCCCGACATCGACGTCAAAAAATTTAGCACCAGGAGTTGTTCTTAGACTGATTTAAGAACAATCCCAGTACCCATCCGAATATAAATGATTAAAACAGGTTTATATTTGAGTGGATCAACAAGACTGAGTAAGAAAGGGAGAGTGAAACAAACTATCTGTAGAGGCAGTCTGTTGGGCATGGAGTCATAACATCCTACAGATCAAAGGCAATAAAACTATTTACCAGATAAAGGTTTTATATAATTATGGGTGGAAGCATAAAGAATATGAAAAAAGGAAGAACATCCATCATACACGGATCCTTTCTGCAAATAGATTAAAGAGTGCTTAAACAATAAACAGTGATTAATAGGCAAGCTACAACAATTCTTTCGTTTCTCATGAATCCATCAATCAATGGAAGTTATGATCCTCAAAGATTGTAATCTATTTAAGAAATAAGATAAGGTAAAATTAAAACAAAGAAAAACAACATCTAATAAACAACTTCATGAATCTTCAATGGTAGAAATGCTTACAGCACAGACCCTCAGGCTTTACAAATAAACATACACACTTTTTTGCTCCTCTTAAAGCCCCTCTCTAGTCTAGAACTCAACCCTTTAATTAAAAAAAAAAACTTATATCTATAGTGTATCATTCCTTCCTACTCTAAATAGGTTGAATCGCAAGTGATTGCATTGGATTCCCTTTTCTCTAGGAGTTGTTACAACAAGGTGAAACAAAAAATCCACCTAGCTCCTATTTTTTTGGATCTTGTCCATTGTGATAAATTCCTTTTGAAACAGGTCATGATGCTTGATATTGTGATGGAACACATGTACCTCATGTCCAATTACCTCCTAAGAAACCATTTGAAACCCCTCAAACATGTGGCATCCCTCCTACAACTCGGATTTATCATATTGTTAGAGTTTGCATCGCAATTTCAGGATTCGCTGCAAACTTTCTTGTAGGTGATGTTTCCAACCTTTATCCCAAACGAAGAACTGGGTCAGGATGATGTTTGGTCATAAAGTCAATGATATTATGATTCATCTCCATAAAAAAATTTAGAAGAACCCAAATCAGAATTTAACATTTATGATGAAAATATGATTCTACTGTGTACTAATTTGTTGTAAATTGTTTCAATTTAGCAGTTCGCAGTGCCTCTACAGGATGCGCTGCGAACTTTCCTATAGATGTCATTTTCCCCTCAAAACATATCAGTTGCGGCCAAAAATGTGAAATACTCCTTAAAAATCTTTGTTAATTTCTGCTACAACCTCAGGTTGTCCATGACAACCAAGTTAAAACCTCCTCCTCTGATAACGGTTGCTACCGAAGCATGTGATGAAAAATGATAAATGAGGGTTTACTGCTTGATTTTGCAAGATAGGGTTTGCTGACAAAATAAGAGATGGGAGGATAGGATGATAACCCATAACTAAGTAAAACCTCAACACAGTCCAAATCGGGAACTTTGTAAAACAGAGAATTTTTAGCGCAATTTCTTAGTTTGCAGTGTGCAGATGAAGTTTGCAGCAAAAAGATTTTAGACTAGGGTTTTAGTCAAAATGGTTTGCAAATTCATAGGTTTGGAAAGGAATGTGATTTTGAAAGAGATGATATTTCATACCTAGGTGAAAACATAGTCAACAAAGGTTTTATCAAATGAGAAAACAAAGGGTTTGTAGTGCATTCAATTTGTAGTGCATGCAACGAAACAATTCATAACACTAACAATAAATTGCAGCAGATAGAGCTATGGTTGTAAGAAAAGGCTTCAATTGATATTTTTGACATGAAAACGAGAAACTTGGGTCTGCATAACATTTAAGATACAAGGAATGTAGAAGATGACCAAGTAAAAGGAGTTTGCAGCGCAAATGATATGAAACAGTTTGCAGCGAACATAAAATTTGCAACAATTAGAGTTTGATGGTAATCAATCTTTAGGAAAAGAAAATTAGGAATCAATTATAGTACCTATATATAGGTATCGCTCCTTGTTTGCAGAAAACCCGAACCAATCAGTCTCTAACATTGTTAATCCATCATCAATCCACCACAAACAGTTGGCAGCGCTATGAGTCTACAACAACAATGAGTCTACAACGTTTTCTTTGCAGAAGGAAATGAAGATGGAAAATGATAAAACCTCCTTTTGAAAACGATCCTTTAGAGATGCTTGATGATGTGATGGCAATGAAAACTATAGTTCATCATTAGAGACTTTTACAAAATGATAATCATAAAAATATTTGACACGTGTTTTTTTTTTGAATTGTTGCGAACTTTAGGAGAGTCTCTTGACTCCTAAATATTCATTGTGTTAACAGAGCCCATTAAAATAAAATAACCAATCATTTAACTATTGTTTTTTCCTCTTTATGTTTATGTTATGTTAAAATAACCAATCATTTAGCTATTTTTTTTTCCTCTTTATGTTTATGTTATGTTTATTTTCAAGCAACAGAATGTCACAATATAGATTTTTATGCTAGCTTGGATGAAGAGTGGAATGATTTTTATGCTAGCTTGGATGAAGAGTGGAATGATAGTAGGCTTGTTAACTTCGACCATAACTATAACACTATGCATTGGATTCTTGGTTGACTGATTTCTTATTAATAAGAGGCCTCAAGAGTGAATGACTTGGATTCGTAACTTATGCATTCTTGTAAAATTGCAGTTCTTTATTATGTGAATAGTTGCTCTCAATTGTGAATGCAATGAGCTTAAAGGAAGAATGTTTTCAAGAAAATTTCCATTCGAAATTGCTTTAGTGATTAAACAAATATGACAGAATGAAAAATGTGGTTTGAGATTTTATGACTATCATCTAACTCTTCATTTTTATGTGGTGATTTTCTTCGCATATGTGATGAGAATTACAAGGCAAGGGAGGATCCATGAATGAGGAGGGATAGTGATAAAATAATGAAGTGTTCTGGTTCTTCAAATTCTTTTCTTTGTTCATCTTTCATTTAGAGAATTTTTAGCAAGGATGGTGCATAGATTATAGATGAATTCCATGCCTATTAATATGCCAAATTACATGAGATCATATTGTAATATTGTGCATGTTTATAAAGGATTCCATGAAGGTAATAGCTCAATGGAAATAACTTCAATTATTTTAGATAAATTGCATTTTTAACATAAAAAGCATTTAATATTATGTTGCAATGGTTGCAAGGTAATGAAAAGTTACTTTAAAATATGAAATTTACATAAATTGATTTATTAGCAATTAGATTGCATGATTTTATGAATTTAACATGTAATTTATCTCATGGAGGTTTCACTTGTTCTTTTAGAATTATAGCAACATAGAAGAAAGAACCACTAATAAAACTAGATAGTTTTTTCACAGATATGGTATTACTACTAAACATCTCTTATATGCACATATATTCCTATATATATCACATGTATAATAATGTTGATCCTTCATTAATCATTGGTAGTAGGTAGGAGGACCAAGGAGAAATATACACAGATTGGTGTCAAAATATCACATATCTACAAAGCGGAAGCTAGAGACGAATTATTTTCTTATGGGGAGATGTTGTCAAGTCTAATTGACAATGTTTCTACTTCCACCTACACTTCAAATTCGTGGAGTAGCGATTTCATTGAGTAATTCAACATTGAAATATTCAAAGAACATACAATTTCACACCTCACATAGTTTCTTTGAATGTAAGGTGGTTGCAATAATTTTGGAAAGTGCACATTGCCCACAAGGTTGGGAAAGTGTAGTGGCTCCTAGATAAACCCTTCATAGAAAACATAAGTAAGTTATATTGGGTCAATAATACATAGGTGAAATATGATACCTAGCAATGCTCATGAATAATTTGTATGGGAGACCTGTATGGGAGACCAAACACCCATTGCATATGGATAAGCTAGATACAAATAATTTATAAGGTATTCAAGAAAGGAAATATGTTTAATTAGATAGACATCATATCCAACAACCTTTCTTAATGCATTTGAGAAACCAAAATCCCTTTATATGGTAGCACACCTAAATTTTACATGGCATCTTACCTTATGGATTACATTTGTGCTTGCACAAATTTATCAAGTTTTAAGTTCACTCATCATCCTATATTTGCACCAATGCACGCCTACTTTTAGAGCTTGTGGAAAACAACATGGTTACCAATTTGAAAAGAACTATGAACTTAAAATGATAACTCTATCTCTAAATGTGTTGAAAACACCAAAATCAACCCTCGAATAAAAAACTAGTGCGACTAGAATCACCCTTTCTTTTTTTCGAGGTTAAAAGTACAACGTTTTTCCACCATGATATTAAATCCATATAAATTTGTAATTAAAAACCTTAATACCAACTCTCCAATTGAAAAGTGGTGTTCCCATAATCACTCTCATTTTATTCTAGGGTCAAAATTACAACTTGTTTGGAATCATGGACTTAACAACCAATATCGATGCAAATGAAAGCCTTAAAATCGACCCCCAAAACAAAATGGGTGCCCTAGTAGAACCCCCTTTTTTTAGGGTTAAAATTACATCTCATTTGAAATCATGGCCTTAAAAACTGGTACCATTATGAACAAAAACCTTAAAATTGATTCCCGAATAAAAAATTGATGCTATTACTAATAACACCTCCTTTTTAATTTTGAGGTTAAAATTACAACATCTTCTATAAAATGGTGTTATGACCCAAGGGGGAAATATATGGTTTTAAATTTATATGATATGACCCCAAGGAGGGAATATATGGGGAGAAACATACATATAATGTGTAAATGTATATGTAATAGGGTCGTCATACTAGTAAATGGGCCTCGTGTGTAGTGTGTGATTACGTATATAGAGAGATCATGTATTCAATATTGAGGACATGTGAATTGTGGTGTATGAATGTAATCGAGTATTTGGAGGAGGTTCTCCTATTCTTTAAGGATTTATCATGTAACTCATCTCTCTTGTGTATATTGGAGTGGTGCTCCATGCTCACATTTTTGTACATGGTTTGTACTTCTGGTTTATTTTGACATCTTAGGCATTTGGAACATAACATTTACTCCCTATGTTTCGCTTAAGTGGGGATGTTAGTGTTATTTTCCACCCCATTGTTGTTTTTCAATGCATCCAACTACCATTAGTTGTAAGCTCACGTTGGAATTCTTATCTTCCCAGGCATGATCGTTATCCATTGGGCATCTTCCATTGCTATGTATAGGCAATACTCTCTTGTATTTTACACACAACAAATCTAATAGCTCTCGTAGTAAAAGTTTTCTTCATTTTTTGCAATTGTCTTTTGTTCCTCTTATAATGTTTTTAAATATCTTCAATTCATATGGAGTAAAATGAAAATCCTTTCTAACTTTTCTAAGTTATTCTTTAGCTATTTAATTTTCATTTCCCACTCACCAACTTTAAAAAAAAAAACAAGTAAATGATCACTAAGTCAATTGGTGTGATCAGGTTGCTTCTCACAACAACAACAAAAAATAGGTTACACTAATCTTTTTTAACTGGAAAAAAAATGTGTGTACTTAACATTGACACTAAGGAAGCCATCACTAACATAAATGTGTATATTAACAATATAAAAATACAGTGACAACGGGGGCTTAAACTAGATTTAGAAAATGGCATAGGCTATTTGTTCTACGTTTTGGATTTCCAGGTTGTCAGAGATGTCCCATATCCGATGATCTTGACATTTGCACCTCCGACGTCTCGATGTTTTCACCTTGCTCAGGCGTAGACCTCCTCTCCCTCACCATTTTTTGTTTCCTTTTTTCTAGGTTTTCACTGCCATGCCATGCCATGTGCCCATGGATATCCATCCATCCATGCATACAACATGAAATTTGAATTTAGGCGGGCTTGAAATTTGAAATTGATTTTAGCGAACATATATGTTTAATGGTTATTTGTCTTCGGAGAAAATGCACTTGGTGATCCAACCCTCGCCCTGGCGATTCTCATTGCAGAGAAGGAGAATGTGGGTTATTTTAAAGTTGGCCAGATTGTGCTTGGTGATCCAACCCTCTCCCTGGTGATTCTTATTGTAGAGAAGGATCACAAGGTTATTTTAAAGTTGGGAAGTTTCCCTCTGAGGAAGACCACGAGGGTTGTGCAGAATGCATCAATCAAGAATGGTCTACACTCCATGCTGACAACCTTCAAATTCTTTTCCCTCCCAGTTATGCTTTTGTCCCTCCCAATTCTGTTGTTAAAAGAGAATAGTGTCATTAAATCATTTCCTAGAAGCTTCCTGAATGAGTTTCCCCAACTTAGGGTATGCATAACGTCTTTGTCACCTTCTATCATAAGTATGAAACATCTTCCCTCCCTCAAACTATATACTTGCAGGGGCATCCGTGAATTTTAGGAAATCATTAGCGACTTGAAAGAGATTCAATTCTTGAATGTTAGTAACTGTGATCAATTACGGTGCCTTCCGGAGAGGATAAGTGAACTCAAATGTATGAAGGCCCTCGACATAAGCAGATGCAACTGGCTGAGCCATCTTCCATGTTGGATCTCAAAATTGGTTTCATTGGAAAGATTGACATTGTGGAAGACCATTCCATTGGATTTTGAAGAGGACAGAAGTGAGGAAAGAAAATATACTTGTTTAAAGGACCTGCAAAGTTGGAGTCGTCTCAGGTTTTCAGGGTAGATATAAAATCACAAGTGAAGGAGGGGAATGGTCGAGGATGAGATATCCTTTCTGAATTTTGACAATGCAAATCAAGATTACCTTCCGTAGGATATGGAGGCGATGAAAATCTAGAAAGTTCCTCTCTTCGGCCTTGCGATGTGGAGCGATTGCCCAGTTGGGTCAGTGAATTCCCAAAGCTCGCACACATTATTCTCATTGGTTGCTCAAGTTTATTGAGGTATTTTCTTGTGACAAATTGAAGATGAGATAATTGAAAGTGTCTCCCATAAATAAGAGATCCTAGTTATTGGGTGGAATGCAATCCCAACTAGAAGGCGTTGAATTAAAGATTAATATATAGTGATTAGTTTATGGTTTTAATATATTGTTTTAATTATTTTATTTATTAAATTGGTTTTAAAAATTTAGCAAAAGAAATATATCTATGTTTTATTTTTTTTATTTTAAATGTAACATATGCTTTCAAAATTGAGTCTCATGTTCAATGATCAAGTGTCATACTTTATTTTTTAATCAATGATTTTGATACTTTATTAAATATTTTTTAATTTTATATTTAAAATTTAAAAACATATATTTTGATACTTTATTAAATCCTTTTAAATTTTGTATTTAAAGTTTAAAAACATATATACATGGTATTATTTATCATAATTTTTTTTAATTATTATTTAATTTAATTCGTGTTATAATTTTTTTTACTATTATTTAAATTTATTATATTTAATTATTTAAATATAAAAATAATTATTTAAATGTATTATAATTAATTATTTAAAAAAAAAATTATTTGTTTAAATAGTAAATATATATTTTTAAAATATTTAAAATATTAATAATAAGTGTTATTATTATTTGGTATCTAATGATAATAAAATGATTATATATTTAATAAAAATTAAAATGTATATATTTAATATGGATATCTTTGTTATATATTAAAATATTATTGAAATTAGTAATTTATATAATTATAATTTATTATATAAATTTATTTTTAGATAATTAATAATAAATTTTAAAGATGTAAAGTTAAAGTTAATAAAATAAGTATAATGCTTATATATAATGTTATTGAAGAAAAATCACTTATATGTAAATGTAACAAAAATGTATTTAACACAATACACAATTTTAAGTTCATATTGTAAATTCAACCATACATAATTTTATATTTTTTTAATAAAAGTATGTAAATCATGTATTTTAAAAAAAAAATGTGATTTTAAATTGTACGAATGAAAAATAATTTGTATTTATACAATTGTTTAAGACATGATTAAAAAAATATGTTTTTATTTTTACCACACACTATTGAAATCATATAATTATAATCTTAATGAAACTATATATATATATATATATTTATTTATTTATTTATTTATTTATTTATTTAGTTCAATTAAAATTAAGTTTGATATAAATAAGTTATCAAAATTTAATTTAATGAAGGAATGTTGTATTTTCATTATTTTGATTTAAAAAATATATTTTAGTAAAAATATAACTTAAATTAAATATTGTGAACTTAATTTACATAGATTTTTTTTTGTTTTTTTTTACAATGAACATATTCAATATTTTTTTAGGTTGCTTCACATTTACAATTTTTCCACACTAATCCTGTAAAGGTCACCCCATGGGATTTTAATTTATATTAAGAATTAGTAAATTGCAAAATAATTAGTTTAATCAAAATTTAGAGAACATATTGTTGCACATTTATTGTTTTTAATATTCAATATGTTTGAGTAATAATGAGATTCAAATAGAATGGCCCGTTATCATTAATGTTAGTGATTTGGATAATTAAATAAATATTGATTTATAAAGAAAATAATTCAGATAAAAATGTTTTTTCAATGGCTTAATGAAGGATATCTCATATTTCTTTGATCGTCAAAAGCCTCAAAATCAAGCCCTTGAAAACCATATTTCTTAGATAAGTCTAAAACCTCAAAATCAAGCCCTCTTTTCACCAAAGTGCTTCAACCTTGACTTGATTCAACGATCGGGCACGACTTCAAAATCGAGACTTCCCTTTATGAGTGATAGTGATAAGGGGTCCCAATTTTGAAATGGGCTTCCTTTCCCATAGCTCTTTGTTTGCATCTTCAAACCTCATAACAATATTCAAACTTTGCTCCCAAGGTCATAGTTTGTGAGGTCAAAGTTCCTGAGGCCATAGTTCTCGAGAAAGTATTGAGTACCTTGTCAAATGGAAGAATCTACCAATGGAAGAGGCGATATGGGAAGATGAGTTCTTAATGCAGAAACAATCACAATTAGTTAATCGTTGAGGACAACACTTTTTTGAAGGGGAGGGGCATGTTAATCCCTAGACCCTCATAGATTTATTTTGTTAGGGTCCACTTTTACACCTTCATGAGATACAATATGACCCAAATATTCCACTTTTTGAACCTCAAAGGCACACTTGGAAGGCTTTGCATAAATTTGTTTCTCTTCCAAAAGTTGTAATACTATGTCAACATGCTGTACATGTTTTGAACATGATTTGTTGTGCATTAGTATGTCATCAAAAAATACTAACACAAATTTTCTAAGGAAGGGTTTGAAAATAGAATTCATCAATCTTTGAAATGTTGAAGGTGCATTAGTACGTCCAAATGGCATAACCAAAATTTCATAATGACCTTCATGTGTTCTAAAGGATATTTTGGGAAGATCTTCCTACCTCATTCTGATTTGATGGTATCTCGAATGAAGATCTAACTTAGTAAAGAAAATTGCTCCATGCAATTCATCTAATAATTCATGAATGACGAGAATAAGAAACTTATCTTTGATGGTCATTTGGTTGATTTGTCTATAATATGGACACATACACCATGAACCATCCTTCTTTTTAACCATCACTATCAATGAAGAGAAATAACTTTATCTAGGTTGAATGATGTCTGCCTCTAACATTTCTTGGATCATACACTCAATCTCACTCTTATATGCATAAGGATACCTATAAGGCCTAAAGTTAGGTGGTACAGTTCCTGGTTGCAATTGAATAGCATGGTCATGATCATGAACAAGTGGAATACCCTTAGGCATCTCTCCAAATACCTTGGAATGGTTTTGGATAGGTATTTGGATATCTACTGGAGTAGAGGATATAGGTGTTTGAACATATAGTGAGCACAATTGTGCAATTACACCGTGGTGTTGATTTTTGAGTAATTTTTTCATGCTATTAGAGTTTATCACCTTAGAGGGTTTCCCTTGGATACGTCTAAGATCAATTCCCTTCTCAAGAAAATCTCTAGAAAAGATCTTGAAAATTAAGGGCCAATGTTCCCAATGATTGTAACCATTGGACCCCTAATACAACATCAACACCACCCATTTGGATGAAAATCATGGAATATCAAAAAAATACTCCCCCATATTGAGATTAATACCATAACACTTCCCAGAACAATTTATGGTACTTCCATCTACAATCGTTACTTGAAGCTCTGGTGCTGGAAATACAAATCAATTGAGATATTTTGCTAATTCGTAATTGATGAAGTTATGGATACTACCAGAATCAATCAACACTATTAGTTTTTTTTCTTTTCAATGCATCCTTGTGTCTTAAGGGTTCATGGATTACTGATGTTGGTCAATGCTTGACAATATATCATTGAATTCGTATCTTATAGATCTAGATCTTGTGATGGTTCCAATTCTTGATCTTCTTCCTCTTCACAATCTATGTAGAATAATTTATTCTCACTGCATTTATGCCCCTTATATTTGTACTTGTTGTCACAATTAAAACATATTGATTCAGATTTATGAGCAGAATGAAATGAATAATAGATTCAATACCATAACACAGAGATACAAAGAAAATAAATAGATATCCAGTGAACAATAAATTATATTGAATAAATAAAATAGGCTGAAACTGTAAAAATACAGAACTGAAACAACTTGCTCGAATGGTGGTAGTTATCTTTGAGAAGCGATGTGGTTGTTATGTGCATCCTTCTAAGATAAATGATTACCATAAGGCTCCAGAGGCCTTTTTAACATTACTCATGAATTCCAAAACCCTATACATCCAAAAACCTAACCCTAGGAGATGAAACGCCAAAAGTTATGTGGGCCCCGATGGGTAAGTTGGTACCTCAACTTCTTGTGGTCGTAACTTTTGCATACGCCATTCGTTTTAGGCGTGTGATAGCCCGTTGGAAAGTTATTTTCAATAACTACACATTGTGTCATAAAACTATGACTTTTTCTCTAGTTTGATTGTGGCAAGCCAAAAAAACATTGTTTAGGGCCCCAAAACGACCCTGGAAGTACAATAAGATGTACTGACATGAAAACTTCCAAAATAAGCCAGTTGGATTAGGTGGGTGACCACAAATATCCACCTGGAAGATGTGTATGGATTCAGACAACCTCATAATTTTAAAACCCGCAATAAAAAAGAAGTACATAAGAATGTGTTGAACTAAAAATTGTCAAGAGGAGCCAGTAATGGTGGAAAATATGGCCGAAGGAGATCCACATTGAACACTGGGTGAAATCCAAGGAAGGGTGGAGTGTTGATCTCAAAAGAATTTCTACCCACATCCTTGGTGATAGTGTAAGGCCAATAGTGAAGTGGATGGAGCTTCTGATGGGGCCTTGTAAGGTTCTCTTTCTGCAAATGTAACCAGACCTTGTCTCCCACCTGAAATTGGTGTGGTACCTAGTGTTGATCATGGAGCTTCTTGTACTTAGCATTGGCTTTCTAAAAAATCTCATGGACCTATTGGTGAATGTGCTGAATCAGCCTAATGAATCTTGTGGCTTTGTCGGCCTCATATTGAAAATGGGAATATTCCTCCTGTGTGGTTGCAAGAGGTAGTGCAACATCAATGGGACCCAAGGGTTGGAATCCCAGCCCCACCTAAAATGGGCTATTTCCAGTGGAGCTATGGAGAGCCTTGTTGTAGCTATGTTGAACATAGGGAAGACTCTCGTCCCATGTACACAAATGCTTAGATTTGTACATGCAAAGGATGTGCACAATCATATGATTAACGACCTCTGTCTGGCCATCAGTTTGGGGGTGGAAAGAAATGGATTTAGTGATATTGGTGTCCAACAATGACCAGATACTCGACCAAAATGTGTTGAGGAACATGTTGTCCCGATATGAGGTGATGGTCTGTGGTATCCCAAAATGGACCCACATTCATTCGAAGAAGAGATTGGAAGTATTTGTCATTGTGATTCTCTTCTTGCAGGTTGTGACAATGGCCATCATTGAAAACCAATCAACCACCACAAATACACAATCATTGTCGTGCTTGGTGGAAGGAAGGCCAGACATGTAATCCATCGATATGGATTCCCAAAACCTCTCGGGAGTAGGAAGAGGGGTGTATAATCCTTCCTTCCTGATGTCTAGGTTGGGAATGGCACAAGCAATGCAAGATCTGATATACTTGTTGACTTCTTGACAAAAAAATTTCCAATAAAAATGTTTCTGTAGAATGGCCACAGTTTTTTCCACTCCAAAATGTCCTGCCATCCGACTGTAGAGAGCCTCCAAAATCATCTTTGCACGCTCGCTTGTGGGAACACAGAGGTGGCTTAGATGGCATAGCAGTCCATCTTAGATGTGAAAATCGGTGACATTCACTCTTGTACCGAAGAGCTTATAGGTGGTGGTGAAGTCAGGGTCACGCTAATAAATTTGGGGCCACTCAGATGCCTCATGCCCACAAGAATGGATCACTATGGTGAGTACAGCAACGAGAGGGAAACTAAGGCAGTCAGTGACATGATTTTTGCTCCATGTTTTATACTTGATCTTGATATGGAACTGTTGTAGGTATGTAGACCACTTTTGATGGCGGTCGTTCTGCAATTTCGCATGTGTCTGTATGAACTGCAGAGGCTTGTGATCAGTGTGGATGATTGTCTCCTTTGCCATAATGTAATTTTTCCATTGACGACAAGCTTGCACAATGGAATACATTTATTTGTCATAGGTGGGGTATTTATGGACAGTATCTGAGAGTGTCTCACTATGGTATGCTATCAGATGATCGTGTTGAGTGAGAACTATGCCTACAACATAGTCCGAGGCATCAATCTCAATCTCGAATGATTGTTGTAGATCAATTAAGAGAGTACTGGAGCTGAGCATAAGCGATGTTTCAAATCATCAATTACTTGTTGTTGTGCCTGCCCCCATGCAAACTTTGCCTTTCCACCACCCTTGGTTACTTGGCTGAGGGCCCATGCAATATGGGAGAATCAAAATACAAACCTTCGGTAGAATTTGGCAAGTCCCAAGAAGATTGAAGCTTAGTTAGTGTGGTCAGGGCTGGCCAAGTACGAATGACTTGGATCTTAGTTGGATCCACATATACCCCATGATCATCAACAATGTAGCCCAAGTATTAGACCCTGTTCATGCCAAAGGAGAATTTTTCCAAGTTGGCATATAGCTTGCGCTATGGAAGAGTGCCCAAAACCTATTGAATATGTTGCATGTGCTCCTCCCAAGTTCTGTTGAAGATGAGGATGTCATCCAGATATACCACCACAAAAGAGTTGGTGAAGGGTCTCAATATATCATCCATCAATCCCATGAAAGTTGTTGGTGCAATTGTTAAGACGAAGGGCATGACCAGCCATTCAAAAAGACCTTATTTAGATTTGAAAGTTTTCTTCCATACATCAGTTGGTCCGATGGGAATCTGGTGGTAGCCAGACTTTAGGTTAATCTTGCTGAAGAATTTGTCCCCCTTGAGTTGGTCAAGAAGGTCATTAATTCGGGGAATTGGGTACCAATTCCTGACTATGATTTTGTTTAATGCTCTGTAATCAATGTAGAGCTTCCAGGTCCCGTCTTTATTCTGCGCCAGCACAATCAGGCTTCCCCAAGGGGAGGAGTTGGGTTGGATGTTCCCCTTTTGAAACAACTCTTGGATCTGGCACTTGATTTCACCATTTTCCATCAGCGAGCGACAATAGACTAGTCCATTAGGTAGCGGTGCACCGGGGGTTAGATCAATTGGATGCTCTACTTGGCAGTGTGTTGGTACCCCTGTGGGTGAGGAGAAGATGTCTCTGTACTCTTCCACGATCCTATCCACTTTCTTCTACTACAAAGAGAGGTTCTGTGTAGAGGTCATGGATGTGGCGGTGAACTTCTGCTTACTACAAGCACGGAACACAAAGAAGACAAACTTCCCAGTCTATGAAATGACCTTACTGCATTGCGTAGAAGATATTAAAGAAATAGCGGTAGGTGACACTACCTCTAGTATTCTGTACAATTGTCTACCCAAAGTAATAATAACATCGCAGGGTCTAGACTCATACACAACATGTCGCTTCCACAAATATGGTTGGCCTAAAAGAACATCACAAACTTCAAGGGGAGAAATATCACAAAATACCTCATCTTTGAAGGGATTGATGTTGTAGGGAAGACAACACTATTGGTTTACGCAGAGATCTCATCCTTGGAAAATCCATTCTATGGTGTAGGGTTGCGAGTGCGTTGTTATCGGTAGGTCCATTCGCTTGATGACCTCTGTTGAAATCAGGTTCTTCTGACTGTCGCTATCGACAATGAAATGTAACAGAGTCCCTTTTACCCATATCTGTGAGTGAAATAGGTGTTCTCCTTCCTCTGGTTCTTCTGGTTCACTTGGATGGACTTTGGTGGTAGCGACAATGGAACAGGATTCAGCATCGATGATCCACTTCCCACTTTTTGGATTTGATTTGGAGTCATAATCTGCCACTGACTTAGAATCTTTCATCTCAACCACCAGTGACTGCTTGGAGAAAATTTCTTCGATGTGGTGCCAAGGGATTTTATGGTACTGACACCACTTTCTTGTGTCCTTCTTCGACTTCTCATTACCCTTCTTGGGTTGCGGCTTGGACTGGTTTTCTTGAGAGTGGCCATCTTTTCTCAGTCCCTTGTTTGGTGGGTTGGGGCCGCCTTTTCCCTGCTTCGGCTATGATGAATTTGTAGATCCAAACTATCGCCTCTTCTGTTAAATTACTGCTCGATCTTGAAAACATATCTATAAGCCGCACCTAATGATGTAATGTCCAGAAACTCCATTTCTGTTTGGATGTATATGTGCAAATAGTTGTGGTATTTGAGCACCAAATGTCATTTAGAGTCTTTGAACCCAATTTGGTGCACAGAGTATGGAAAATATTGGTGAAATCTGGTACTGTATGGTCCCTTTCTTGATGCAGCATGTTTCATCTTGTGTATTTTTCCTCTTAGCTTACAACATGGTATTATTGTTCTTTAATGACATCCCTGAAGAAAACCCAGGTGGGGGCGACCACAAATATTGTAGATTCCTCTATGGCCCTTTGCTCAGAGTACGTATCCCACTAGTCCTTGACATGGGGGACGATGTTGAGGAGTGCAAAAGTAATCTTTTCCTTATCAGAAAAATTGTGGATAGTAAGTTAGATGGGTTAGTGACTAGGATGTCAATGGTCTGGGGGTTTAGGGGTTAGTGGCATTAGTTAGTTAGGATTTTCATGGGTTTGTTCATCTACCATGGTTAAACATGTTCAGTATGGTTGATGATGGTTAGTTGGTTGCTCAAGTTCCTAAGGTCATCATTCCTAAGATCATAGTTCTAGAGGTCATAGTTCCAAAGATCAAAATTCTTTAAGTTCATAGTTTGTGAGGTCAAAGTCCTTGAGATCATAGTTCCAAAGGTCATAGTTATAGAGGTCATAGTTTTGGAGGTCAAACTTTCTGAGGTCATAGTATGTGAATTCAAAGTTCCTAGAGGTGCATAGTTCATGAGATCATAGTTTCACAGTTAAAAGTTCCCGAGGCCATAGTTCATAAGGTCATAATTTCTAAGCTTATAGTTCTCGAGGACAAAGTTCTTAAAGGTTCATAGTTCTTGAGGTCAAAGTTCCTAGAGGATCATAATTCCTTAGGTCATAGTTATCGAGGTCATAGTTCTCTAGGTGAAAGTTCTTAAAATCATACTTTGTAAGATCAACCTTGAAAGATCTCAAGGTCATAGTTTGTGAAGTCAACCTATATAAATTAAGTCCACGACCTATATAAATTAAGTCCACAATATTTAATTTGAGTTATATTTTTACTAAACTATATTTCTAGAATTAAAAAAAAATGAAAATACAACATTCCTTCACTAAATTTTGATAACTTATTTATTTTATAATAAACGCAAATATATCAAACTTAATTTTAATTGAACTAAATAAATAAATTATATAATTTCAATAAATTATAATTTATTAGTTAACCATATATATATATATATAATTTTCATTTTATAATACTTCATTATGATTAAAGGATTTCAACAATAATGTGATATAAATCAAAAATATTTTTCATTCATAAAATTTAAAATCACATTTTTTTTTTAAAATAACTTTCCTCATAAAATTTATATTAAAATATATATATATATATATATATATATATATATATATATATATAATTAATTAATTAATTAATTGTGTATTGGTTAAACTTACAAGTTGACCAAATGACCTTAAAATTGAGTATTGTGTTAAATACTTTTTTGTTATATTGACATATAAGTGAACTTTGTTCATTTACATTATGTTGAATTTTGATTTATATTTATAAATCTATTATTAAACTAATAAATTATAATTATGTAAATTATATTACCATATTAATTTTTTAATTTATATTTATAAATTTATTATTAATAATTATTAATATATTATAATTATGTAA
>JASDQU010108596.1:170401-196349 GCA_032191745.1 Picea mariana
ACTTCTCATGGCCATAACTCTCTAACCGTGAGGAATTATGTGACATTCCACATACCACCGAAAATGACATGACAAGAACTATCCATCTAGGATATTTTCCCTGACAAATTCACTTTCCTTCATCTCATTATTCCACAATTAAGCATGGGTTCTCTTACTCCACAAAGCGTCTTCCTGTGAGGGCTTTCACCATAAGGGGACCACTTTGGAGTTCATCCATATTTACTTCTTATCATCCATGACAAAACAATAATGAGTCATATTTACATCAAACACTATTGGGTCCATTACCCAAACCTTTTTGCTACGGGTCTTTCTTCAAGGGTTGACATCAATGACAACCAACCTTAATCAACATATATTTCTTCTGAGAAATAAAAACGTGCTTCGGTTTTTTATCTACTTCGATCCCTAGATAATAATGTAGTAATCCCAAATCTGTCATATCAAAAACCTTTTGCAACTCCTTTTTAATAGATGCTATATAATCATCATTATTTCCTGTGATACGAAAATCATTGACATAAACAACTAGATATACAACTGATATTCCAACTTTCTTAACAAATAAAGTTGCATCATCTAGATTGAAATTCTTATAATTCAACTTGAGAAGATGTTCAGTTAACTTTTCATACCAAGCACGAGGTGCTTGTTTTAAACCATACAATGATTTTATCAATCTGCATACTTTATGTTTTTTTCCTTTAATAGAAAAACCCTCTGGCTGCAACATATAAACATCTTCTTTTAAATCTCCATTTAAGAAGGCAGTTTTTACATCCATGTGATGTATTTTCCATCCTTTTTGAGCTGCAAGAGAAAATAAAG
The DNA here is from genome assembly GCA_032191745.1 of Picea mariana. Taxonomy (NCBI): domain Eukaryota; kingdom Viridiplantae; phylum Streptophyta; class Pinopsida; order Pinales; family Pinaceae; genus Picea; species Picea mariana. The sequence continues at coordinate 171,233 of JASDQU010108596.1, forward strand.
TTCTAATAGTGCCCCATTTCATTGTAGGAACAAATGTTTATGTACAATAAATACCTTATTTTTGTGCATACCCCTTTGCTACAAGTCTTTCTTTGCGCTTATCAAGAGAACCATCAGCTTTATATTTAGTTTTATAAACCCACTTACTACCAATTGGTTTGATGTCAATAGGAGGATCCACCAACCTCCAAGTGTCATTTTTAATAAGAGCATCATACTCTTTTTGCATTGCATCTTTCCATTCATTACAACTAGTGGCATCTTCAAAAGTAGTAGATTCATTAACAACAGAAAATTTTAACTCAAATTCACCATACCTTTTTGGCATTGTATTGGTTCGTGTTGATCTGTGTACTGATTGTTGCAATGTTTTCTCAGTTTCAAGAGTCTTTGAGATAGGTTCTTCAGGACCATTATTATCCTCCAATTTTTCCTTAGTAGGAACATTATTATCAACCAATTGTTCTTCTACAGAAACATTATTATCATCAAAAACATTGCTATCAACTAATTTTTCTTCATTCTTTGATGTGGTCTCATTCTTTGGTGTTGTTGAAGGAAAATCCACAGACTGGTCTAGAATATGAATCCCCCCTTCAGGATGTGGAAGATCATTATCCCATTCATAATAAAATTTCTTGGAAGAGAATCTATCCAAATGATTGAGTTGTCTATCAATAGTAGAAGCATCTTTAGCAAATTCGAGAAAAACAACATCTCTTGAAACAACAAATTTCTTGTTTTCCTCATCATACAATCGATGAGCTCTGGAGGTAATAGAATACCCCAAGAAAAGACATTTTTGACTTCTTGCACCCAATTTGTCGTGTTGTTGTTTAGGAATTAAAGCATAACATGGAGAACCAAAAACTCTGAAATGTTGAACAGTGGGAAGACGATTATACCACAATTCATAAGGGGACTTATTATTGATGGTAGTAGAAGGACAACGATTGCGAATATAAACGACACAAAGTACTGCTTCTCCCCAAAACATCAACTTGACATTCCAAAAAAACATCATTGACCTTACCATATTAAGAAAAGTTCTGTTCATGTGCTCTGCTACACCGTTCTATTGTGGAGTATAAGGAACGATGATCTGATGTTTAATACCATTATCTTGTAAGTTCTTTTCAAATTCATTAGAGGTGTATTCACCACCATTATCTGATCGTAGAGTGCCAATACTAAGTTGAGTTTCATTTGTAATCCATAAATGAAAATTCTTAAAAGTTGCAAAAACCTGAGATTTCTCTTTCAACAAATAAACCCAACACATCTTGGTGTAGTCATCAATAAAAGTCAGCAGATATTTATTACCATTTGCAAATTGAATAGGCATGGGCCCACATAAATCAGAATGTATGAGACCTAACTTCCTAGAAGCTCGTGAAGTAGATCCATAGAAAGGTTGTTTACAATGCTTGCCTAAAATACAAGCATTACATGGAGAAGGCTTTCTTGGAATAGTAGGAAACCCTTGAATACCTTGTTGTTTCATAATACAGATACTATCATAACTAATATGACCAAAACGAGCATGCCACAACAAGTTGGAAGAAAAAGTATCACTATGTTGAGCCAAAAGAGCTGAATTAAATTGAAAAGAGGATGTCCCTTTAAGTTTTAAAAGTTTGTCTTCTTCAACACTGGTCATAACAATCACCTGATCAAATGCTTTTCTTATTTCAATTATACCATCAAACATATGTATAGAATGTCCTTGCTGCCTGATATGTATGAGAGATATCGGATTTCTTTTTAATTGAGGAATGTGAAGAACATCATGCAAAATATAATCAGCAAGTCCTCGTAGGGGAAGTCGAATAGATCCAATTCCTGAAGGCTTTAACTAGGACTTATCGGCAAAATAAACTATTCCATTAATGTGATTACTGAATGTCTCAAAAAAATCTCTTCTGAAGGTCATATGGCAAGTGGCTCCAGTATCTAAAATCCAAGTGTCTTCCCAAGAAGCAAAAGAAGTGCTAAAAACTTCATTGATACTAAGATTACAATGTGCAACAAAATAGTTGGCAGACTTAGGTGGTTTTCCTTTGTCTGGAGGTTGTTGCTCTTTCTTCTCACTAATCCTTTCCCAAGGAGTGCGACAATGAGGAGAAGTATGACCCAGTTTACCACACCTATAGCACTTAATAGATTGTTTATCATTCTGAAAATGTTTTTTCTATCTATCATCTTGTTGTTTGTCTCCTTGATGATAATGACCCCCCTGCCTCTAAATGGTCTCCTACCGGGACCTCTATTACTATTATCAAATTTAGCAGACTCTCCTCTAGGTTTCTGCTCTTTCTGTGCAAGACACAAAGTCTCAACTGTGGAAGTGGAAAAAGATTCCTTCTTCCCAAAAGCTTTCTCTTTCAACAATTTTGTCTACAAGTTTATCAAAAGTCATGGCTTTCATGTGTCCACTAGCTTGAAGAAGACTCTAAGTAGTGCGAATAGGTAGGATATAGGGCTTTAATAAATGCAGTGAGTTGTAAATCAACTTTGACACCAGTTGAGTCAATATCATGAAAAAGAGCTTTAATTTCGAAAGCTAACTTCATGGGATTATTATCTTTCAGTTCTAGATTAAACAACTTCATCAAAAATTGTATAATTTCTAGCTCTGAATGGGAGTCATAAAGATCTTTTAATTTCTCTAATGCTTTAAACGTTGTGGTGCTGGAAAGAATATGTCTTTCAATGACTGAGGCAGAAATTAAAGCATGTGCCTTTTTATCTTTACTCTTCCAAATTGCAAGTTGTCTGGAATCTGTACATTGCTCTGGGCCATTGTCATCCTTGCCTTCACAAATTTCCTCCCATAAATCATTAAAAATAAGAGTATTTTTTATTTTTTGAAACCATTCTTAGTAATTTTCTTGTCCGGAGAGCACTACTCCCACAGTTGATACTAATGAATGCATTGTAAACTAATCTCTGTAAATGAAATTCCACTTGCACAAGAAAAAAAAAATTAAAAAAAAATCTCACAACACCTTCGACCTTGGCTGCTCTGTAGACTTGCTCAGTACAAACCACTGTGATCTCCCTTGCAGCGAGACCCTTCATGCACAAACCAGCAGGGAACAAAAACGACCAGCAAACAACGGTTTTAACAGGTTGCTCCTCTTGAATTTGGAACTGTTTCGCCAATGCTTCACACGCACTCGTTGTCCCTCTCACGCAAGCACACAAAATAGCATGGAGTTTAAAAAAAAACGTGGCTCTGATACCACTGTACACAAGCCAAATAAAACTCCACAGTACTCGAATGTTTCATATTATTAATTCAAAATGCAGATACATTTTATATATATACACGGATAGACAGTTAAGCAGCGGATAGACAGTTAAGGGGTGGATAGTTCTGAGTGGTTAAACGCACTGCAGATAAGTGCCGGAGGAAAAACGAACTGTAGTTGCTAGAGGATTAGTTAACAATATGATGAGTCTGCTAAGCAGCATTGAATGTTGTGGCAGGTGGATTATAGACCATTGGATCTGAATTGTTCAGCATTGAATGTTAGGGTAGGTGGACTATAGGTCGTCGGATCTGAAAGCGATTCAGATCCGATGGTCTATAATCCTCTTGCCTAATGTTGTGGCTGGATACCAAAGAATGGAGTACTCTATACTTTTTAAGTTTGTTTTCCTAGATATTATCTATTTAATTTAACTTGAAATTAAAAGAGAAATTGTTGGATGTGCTCATTAATTTGATTAACTATGTATAATCCAAGTGTCCCAAAAATTTTCACATACTAAATTCATTTATACATTTAAAATGTAATTTAAACAATAACAAATAAAAAATTACATTTCTCACCATTTTATATCACCAAATTCAAATAAAAAATATCAAAACATAAAAAGTTTAGAAATCTCACCCAAAAATGTGAAAAAATAAATATATTAGATGAAAATTCCCATCTTTTCCCAGCTTAGTCTGTTTATCCATCACACCTTGAAACACATCAATGATACACTTTGAATTAAACTTTTAAAAATTTAATATATAAAATTTGAAATTTTATATACAAGATAAAATTAAAATTCGCAATTATATTTAACATAAAATTAATAGAATGGTGAGTAACAACACGAAGGACTAACAAGTCACAACTAACCTTCAAACGATTACGATCCACCTAAAAATCCAACGTTGACTTTTACATAAACCACGACTCCCCATTGCACAATCAGACGCCGGCCTCTCAGAAATTCTGATTTGAAGGGTTCAAACGTAACTCTCTGATTATTAGGCATCCACAAAAATCTGAAAAATGGATTGGATTGATTAGGGATTCTGTTGAAAATTGTTTTGTGCAATGTATTTATATGGAAAATTGAGCAGTCTCGATGAAGAACAGGGTCCCAGTGAGATTCCTTCTTCCAAATGGTTCCGCTACAATTCCCCTGTTACTCAGGTGGTCCTGATTGCGCTGGTGTGCTTCTGTTGCCCGGGCATGTTCAACGTCCTCTCGGGAATGGGGGGAGGCGGCCAGGAAAACGACCAGGCCGCGAACGACGCCAACACTGCCCTGTATACGATGTTTGCAGTGTTCGGGATATTGGGCGGCGGGATTTACAACCTCCTCGGCCCTCATGTAACCCTCTTCGTAGGGTGCTCCACATATATCCTCTATGCCGGTTCGTTTCTCTATTACAATCACCACCACAACGAGACGTTTGCTGTTATTGCAGGCGGGATTCTGGGTGTCGGAGCCGGATTGCTCTGGGCTGGCCAGGGATCGATCATGACCTCGTATCCAACAGAGGACAAAAAGGGCAGGTACATTTCTCTCTTCTGGAGTATATTCAATCTGGGAGGGGTCATAGGGGGTTTCATTCCCTTTATATTGAATTATCACAGGACGGCCGGGTCTGTAAGCGACGGAACCTATATAGCCTTCATGTGCTTCATGGCCTTTGGGGCTTTTCTGACATTGGCCCTGCTTCCACCCAGCAAAGTGGTCAGGGACGATGGCAGCAGAGCTACATTCATCAAGTACTCTAATGTGCACACCGAGGCCATGGAGATTCTCAAGCTATTCTCCAACTGGAAGATGCTGCTGCTCTTCCCTGTTTCATGGGCCAGCAACTTCTTTTACACTTATCAATTCAATAACGTCAATGGCAAGATCTTCACAGTGAGGACCAGAGGGTTCAACAATGTGTTTTACTGGGGCGCACAGATGGTAGGGTCTGTGGCAATTGGGTACGTTCTTGATTTCAGCTTCCAGAACAGGAAGAAAAGGGGGTTTCTGGGCGTGGCCATCGTTGCGGTGCTGGGGACAGCAATCTGGGGAGGTGGGCTGGCCAATCAGCTCAGATATACCAGGGATAAGCCCTTGCAGGAGCTTGATTTCATAGACTCCGGGGCTGCTTTTGCAGGGCCATTTGTTCTATATTTCAGCTATGGATTACTGGACTCCATGTTCCAGACTGTATGTTATTGGACGATTGGAGCTTTGGCAGATGATTCGCAGACTCTGAGCAGATATAGTGGATTCTACAAAGGCGTGCAGAGTGCAGGAGCAGCGGTGGCCTGGCAGACCGACAAGCACAATGTTTCTCTCCTGGGGGAGCTCATAATTAACTGGAGTCTGACCACACTCAGCTACCCGCTCTTGATTATTCTTATTGCCTTCGCTGTAAATGATGGTAATGCTGCTGTAAATGATAGTAACACTGCAACCGTCATTGATGCAGTGTCTACATAGCAAATTACTTTCGGATCATTGTTGGATTTTTTTTTTCTGGTCTTTGATTTTATCAAAAGTGTTTTTTCTCGACTATTTTGTTCTGTAAGTGAAATTAACTTTTCCGACTTTGTTCTGTAACGTAAGTTCTCTAACACCCGGCACGATTTTTTTTGGATAATAACATAAGTTTCATTTTTGTTTATGAGCGTTGTTTAACTGTTTTGAAAATGTTTTTTTTTTAATCTGAGGATATAAATCTGTAAGAAATCACTATTTTTTGTTGTTTAAAATTTATTTTCAAATACATAAATAGATTCAACATGTTGAAAAAAGTTGGGACAATAGGATTATACAAAAATAATCACTCAAATCTGAAGATTTAACAATTTGGCACAAGATTTCTGGCAAAAATCCTTTGAAAATATAATCATAAAATAATCATTTCCTAGAATACTTTGATATTTTCATGTAGTATTTTCCAATGATCTAATAATTTAAATATTTAGTGAATTCATAATTTTGATTTATTTTTATGGTGATTTAATAATTTAATTCATAATTTTGATTCATTTCTCTAGTGATTTAATAATTTAATTTTCTATTAATACAAATATCAATTTTGAGTATCTGAATTGGTTGGCTTAAAATAAGACAAAATCTGCCCCTGGGTGTAGGGTAGTCCAGTACACTTGGAGATTATAGTCTAGTTGTTGATTAAAAAGAAATAGCATTATAGGAGCACTTGAGTGGGTGAGGAAATCCTATCGATTGTTGTTTCCTACGGACCTCCAGGAAAAGCATGAAAAGGCTCGAATGGTACGATCCCTAGTAAGTGTAGGGTAGTTCAGTACACTTGGAGGTTATAGTCTAGTTGTTGATTAAAGAGAAATAACATTATTGTTTATACTATAATAATGATAACAAAACTTAAAGTAAGAAAAAAATAATTATTCAATGTAGAATAAAATTTAGTTAAAAAAGTCAAATGATTAATGAAAATGTTACTTTATGCATTAAGTAATCTAAAATAATTGGGATTAAAAAAAAGTAAAAATAAAGTAAAGTAAATATATATTTAATATAAAACTTTGTAAAATAAGCTATCTCAAAACATTTAAAGTTATATCTTTGAGAAGAGTTAGTCTAACAAAACAATTTTATTGCGTATCTTTATGTATATTAATGCAATAGCCAATATAATGTCTTTGAAATTTAGGATAAGGAGAAACAGCTACAAATGTTGGAACACGTTTAGGATGCTAGAGACGTGGAAGGCAAATAAATAAGGAGTTTAAAAGTTTCATATTTTTTTTAAGAAAAATATATTATTATTAAAAATGAATTGTCAAAGTAGATTTGACTTTTAACTTATTGTTTTTATTTTTTAATAAAAAAGTTGGTAACACATAACGTGAGCAACTATGTAAAGGAGAGCATCTCTATAATTTTTAATAAATAAAAATAGATAACTTTATAATATTAAAATATTAGTAAAAATTTTTACCTTTTAATTATAATAGGGGCAATGAACAATGGTTCTCACTCCTTGGTTTATTTGAAACCACAAAAAAGGTTTTAAATATTTGTTATTGATTGTTTCAAGTGAACAATTTCTCTTTGATTTAAAATATAGGTTTAGTTTCAGAAATTGGATCTAAGTAGGTTATGAACCAAGACATGTAAGGAAACTACTAATCATAAAACACTTGCAATAATTTTGATCATGAGCAACATAACAATGCTCAGTCAGTTGATCTTAAAACATTGCAAATAATAGGATCAAACAGAAATAATAGCATAACCAAGTGTTTGATTTGACTGTTTCTATTATGCGGAAGTAAATGTGTGTAGATATAAATGAAAGTGATGGAATTGCAGATGTTTGGCAGATTAGAGCTAGTCAAAAGTGTGTGGAAACAAAGGAACCAAAGTTTGGTGCATAGAATATCACATCTGGCATTGGACTATGCATTAAAAAAATAGACAAATTGAGCGGAAGCAAATGTTCACTTTGACTCTTTGCATTGTGTGGAAGTGAATTTGTTTAGATATAAAGGAGAGCAATGGTTAGGGTGTTCTGGAAGAAATGCAATCTGCGGAGAGAAATGTAAAGTGTGAAGATGTTGGCATGTGCCAGAAGCATAGCATGTAAAGTTCTCGGTGTAGAATACGATGTTTAGCATCAGACTAGGTAAACTTAGCAGAAAGAAGTATATGAAGACAAAGGTGTAACATCAGCAATGTGGAGTGTTTTGATGGAAGTGTTCGCTCAAAGCTCTGTTTCTATAATTGTTGGCAGAAGACATGACATTTAGCATAGAAGTATGTAAAAAACATCTACGACGACAATTTGTAAAGAGATTGCATAGATGAAGATGCGGCGAAGCAATGAGAACTGCAACTAGTGTAGGGTGTTGTAGAAGCAATGTGGGGTTCACAGAAGGTAGGATGTTCATGAGACAACGCAGGTCGTACATAGCTTAGGATATGTGGAAAGAAAATGTGATCGAGTTCGATGTGCAATATATGTTGCTTGTGTATACTATATGCAAAGGCCAAGATGTGTGGGAACAATATAAATTTTGATAACGCTGCCATTGGCCTAAAGTTATGTAAAATATGCAGAGGATGTGATATAATTGTTTGTACACAATTTGAAATTGTGAGTTGCACTTCAAATAATTGTTTAATGGTATGACCTTTTTTTTTTGTTTCCCCCAAGTTGACAAAAGACAATTTTCATATTACAAAAGATATGAAACAGAGTCCAAAACTAGCAATATTGTCAAATTTCAAGGTGAACATGCAACGTCATTTTTCAAACAAACAAGAGAAAATACATATGTACAAAAAACCTAATAGGTCAAATACATTGCAGAACTAGAGGAATTGTCAATGATTTAACCTTCAGTAAAACTTGTTTTGTGAATAAGAAAAAAGAAAAACAAGATTTGGATGCAACAAACAATATTGAATGGAACATGCCAGATGTCTATGTAGTATACATGCAATTTTAATGGGTAGCATAATTGTGACAAGGGTGTATTCTATTCAGTAATTACAATGTGCAATAAAATTTACAGATGATTGCATAAACGCTGAAATGGCATTTTTGGACAATGAAAGTAAATATCCACATATGCAGACAACTGAACATGATATTTCATTGAAAAATGATACATGGTTAAGACAGGAGTGACTATTCATCTAGAGACCCAAAGGGTTGAAAACTAGTGGGAATCCATGAGAAAACAGTTCTTTGGCAAGGACAAAAAAACATGCAGTTGTTTTTTTGCATAATGCTTGTGAAAGACATCTAAAATTTGAAATAGGATTTCCCAAAAGAAAAATTAGCACATATGTAGAGAACTTAAAGTGGTGTTTGATTGAAAAATCATAATGAGTTAAAGCAGAGTTGAAGAATCAATTTTAAAGTATGAGCCTGGAAAATAGTAGCCATTTATGCTAAAGAGTTGTTGGGAAAGTTTAAAAGATATACAATTGTATTTTAATTAAAGTCTCTACTAATTAAATGCACTTGTCCAAATGGACTGGGATTGGGGCTCCCGTGGACCAGTAAATAGGAAAAAGTACTGGAAAAAATAGAGAAAGATAGTTAGAAGGTAGTGTTAAATGTGCAGATGACATAAACAAATAATTGTAACCAATTCCCAACAGAGAAAAAGAAAAGGATAGAAAAACAGTTGGAAACAATAGACTAGCTACCAAGAAATTGTTGAAGACAATGTTTGTGGTTTCTATTCTAGGTTAGTAGCTCATTGCAAGGCATTCTTGATTGAGTTATCAATATATATTTTTATTGGTGGGATGGTAATTTGTTACGTAACTTGAAGGGAAAAAATCTCGTCCTCCATTTCTTTGTGTTCCAGTTGCAGTTGTTCTATGTCTTGTTAGATTTTCTTAATTTTCAGAGCAATAGATTAACCAGTGTATTTATATTTTATTTTACATTAACAATCATATACATTGTACTAAAAATATGAGCAGCATAAACAAGCACAAGAAAACACAAAGAGTTATCCTAGGAAAAACCCAAACCTAGGGAAAAACCCATCCAACCTTTCTTAGATAGATTTAGTCCAATAATATAATCCAACCATGAACAAGCTCTCAAGATCAATAGATAATGAAAAAACTCTCATACAGGTCTAGTGCACCAAATAGTTGCAACAACACCACCATACAAGATAGTGCACCTCTTCCCAGAGAGAGCGCACAAGAGAAACCACCACCAAGAATAACCGAGAACTCCAGTTGTTGCAGATTTGTGTCTTCCTTCCTTGCATCATACTTGTGCCTTCTTCTTAAGTGAGAGATGAGTGAATGAGAGTTTCCAAATGAGCAATACATCTCCCTATTTATAGTCTTCAAGTCACTTTAGCTTGGGCTGACTTCTTCTCTAAGAAATTCTATTTCCATTTTATTATTTTCCTATGGGTCGAATTCTCTTCGGGGGTGTTCTTCCTTTGTTCAATGCTCTTCCTTTGACTTCTGGAATCTTCTTCTCTTATAAAAAAGGTTTTCCAGGAGGAAAATACCTCCTAAAGCTACCAAAACATCAACACTCCCTCTTAGCTAGGGAGGTATTCTTCCAAGATGTTTTCTTCTAGTAGTCCAATGACTACCATTGTAGTCCAATGACTATACTACAAAAATCTAGTATCCCAAAGGATACCACCATGCCATCAGTAGGTCAAAACTTCTGCCATAGTCTCTACGACTATGTTGCAATCAACTAGTAGCACACAACTACTACCATGCAATCCAGTAGTCTTCGCGACTATGCAACAATTGATTAGTAGCACAAAGCTACTACCATGATCTCCAACAATCAAATAGTATAACAAAGCTACTACCACACTTTCTAGTATTCTCCACGACTACGTATAAATCAGCTAGTAGTACCAAGCTACTACCATGTTATCCAGCAATCAACTAGTAACACAAATCTACTACCATGTTATCATGACTACGTAGCAATCAACTAGTAGCACCAAGCTACTACCATGTTATCCAATGGTCTCCATGACTATGCAACAATCAACTAGTAGCACACAGCTACTACCATGCCATCAACCATAGTCACGATCTACAATCAACTAGTAGTTGAAAAGATACTACCATGCAATCCAATAGTCTCTATGACTATGCAGTAATCAACTAATAGCACACAACTACTACCATGCCATCAACCTTAATCATAATCTGCAATCAACTAGTAGTTGTAAAGATACTACCATGCAATCCAATCATAGTCTTACGACTACGAATCTAGTAGTACGAAGCTACTACCATAGTCTCCACGACTATTCTATGATGTTTCTCCTCTCCTGGTAGTCTCATTCACACCCATCCACTAAGTAGGACTACTATATCACTCCCTCAGTCACTCTGTATAACTGATCTAGGAAGCCCTTGTCCAAAGGAAAGCCTACTAGAGGTGAAATATCACACCTCCCTCTCAACAAGGGTGCACATTTTGCATCACACCAAGATTGTATTTGAAGTACTCATACTTCAATCTAGACAGACGCTTGGTGAGAATGTTCGCTACCTGCTCATTTGTGGATATGTACCATAGCTCCATAGCTCCTCTCTGCACCATGTCTCAGATGTAATGATATTTGATCTCTATATGATTTGACTTGTCATGGAATATATGATTCTCTGAAAGATTCACACAACTTTGATTATCACAATATATCAAAGTTGGCTCCAACTCTATATCAAATAACCCTGCAAGCAACTTTCAAAGCCACACTGCTTCATGGCTTGCAACATTGGTTTCAATATACTCTACCTCTGTTGTACTGAGTGCCACTGATGTGTGTTTTCTTCTCAACCATGAGATCATACCTGATCCCAAAATGAAGCAACATCCTGATGTGATTTTCCGGTCCACTCCACTCCCCTCCCAATTAGGTTCTGCATAACTTTACAACTTTACTTCGCCATCTGAGATATATCTAAGCCCATATCCAATCGTACCATGAAAATACCTCAACACATGATTTTATACTATCCAATGTACATGTCTAGGCTCAACCATGTACTAACTCAAGGTGTTCACCGCAAGGCATATATTCGGCTTGGTGTTAATTAGGTACATCAAGGCTCTGATCAACTGTATGTACATCGTGTGATCAACCAAATTTGAAGACGAATTGATCAAGAGATTCAGATTCATAACCATAGGTGTGGCTACGGACTTGCATTCCATCATCCCAAATCTCTGCAGGATCTCAAGTTTCAACTGTATATTTTCCTTGGATAAGGAAAATCTCATTTGTCCTCTACCACAACTCTAATCCAAGAAATAGTGCATCAAACCCAAATCCTTCATTTCAAACTCTGGAGTGATCTTCCTCTTGCACCCATCTATGATCTTCTCATCCCCTGTAAGAAATAACTCGTCCACATATAGGACCAAAATCAATGGGAAACCATCTTCAACCTTGTAGTAAAGGTTGGGATCTGCATCACTCTTGGTAAACCCCAACCTCATAAGATAACTATCTATTCTGACATACTATTCCCAGGGTGCCTGCTTAATCCCGTACAAATCCTTCTTCAATTTGCAAACATGGGACTCATTCCCATGGATCACAAAAACTTGTGGTTTTTGTGGTTTCTCTATGTACACATATTCTTCAATTACACCATTCAAGAAAGTAGTCTTGACATCCATCTGATGTAATATCCATCCCATAACGAAAGTAATAGCAATAATTAATCTGATGGAAGTGTACTTTTGTTAGGGTCCTAACCCACACATAGGTAGAACAATATATTTGGATGTAATAAAGGTCATTATTAATAAGGCCTTGAAATAAAATAGAATAAGTTGAATATAAGAAGACCTAATAGAAGCTTCCACTTCTAGAAGGATCTTCTCTAGATGCTTCTTTTGATAGACATATTTAGTATAAATAGGAGTCGAGGGTATGAGAACCCTAGCTTGGAGATTATTGTAACAGAGCTCTTCTCGACTGGAGGTCGCCCCCTCGAAGAGGCCCGTGAACATTTCTCTCAGAATCAAAGTGTTATTTCTATTGTTATTCTTATATCATTTCAGTGTTATTGTGGTGATTATTCTGGTTATATTGTTGTTATTCTGCCATTTCTAGCATTTTATTTATGTTCTGCATAATTTTTATATCTGGTATATTACAAGTGGTATCAGAGCACTTTCCTTGGCAGAAATTGTGGGTAAATTTTTTTTCAGGGTAGAGACGTATTCTTGCGTCTTTAAGCCACAAAGATCTATCGTTATGCACATAGACCCACGGTTGAGGGATTCATACATACAGAAAATACAAGTGGTTCTTAAGCGCACATCTGTTGGCCACCCTTATAACCCCTGTTGGTACCCCTTCGAGTGGTAGCGCATCAGATATCACCTGTGTATGGATCGGCCTAGATCTCCTGAAGCCCTCTTTAGATAAATCGATCGGCCACCTGAATGCTATAGTGCCACCGAGAACAGCACTCGGGAAGATACTCTCTAGTACCTGGGTAGTCGGGTAGTACGGCTAAGGGTACAGTCTATCTTCCTTAGTTAGTGCCCTAATATATTGGGCCGATTACTACTGTTGGACCCTGCACGTATATCAGAGAGCTATAGCACAGGGCAAACCCTTGTCTGTAGAACCCTTTAATACCTAACCCTTGGGGACAGAAACATAAACAAATTAAAACAGACAAGATCTATTGCCGTGCGACTTTGTTCGGGTTGCCAAGTAAATACACATTTATTTCTGGTTAAGCATTTGGATTCATCTCTTCACACTTATCACATTCATCCATATCATTTTTCGGCAAAAATTTTGAACCCGCCCTCCCCTTTTCAGTTCCCCCATCCTCATGGCCCATACTCGTAGCCAATACTTGGAAGCTCGCTTCAACACCTTGCAATCTGATCTCATCGAGACCCAACAAGAAGTGAAACAACTCAGTGCCAATGTTGCCACCATCAATACAACCATCCAGTCCTCAATGGAGGAAATCAAACAAGACCTCACCACCCAGTTTGAATCTGTCTTTCTGGCACTCTGCACCAAACTGCATATCCCTACAGATAACCCTTCCTCTTCCTCACCTCCACATACTGAAGGTGACCATTCCTCTCATTCCCATAACTTTCAGAACCATCACTTTAAATTTGGGTGGATGTGACCAAATTTGATGGCTTGGACCCCACTGGTTGGGTAACCCAAATGGAACATTATTTCTCTTTATACAACGTTACAGATGACTTGGCCAAACTTAGGTATGGTGTTCTCCATCTAGATCAAGAATGTTGGCAATGGTGGCAATGGAGAAAAACTTATTGTCAATGGTATATTGCTTGGACACACTTTGTGGCAGAGCTTTATGAACGCTTTGACATTGACACCAACCATTTGGGTCGTTTCACAAAGTTGAAACAATCAGGAATAGTGGAAGAATTTATAGCTGCCTTTGAGCGCCTGGCTTTTCGGACAAAGGGCATGTCTGATGCCTTTTTTCGAGAATGTTTTATCAGTGGCCTCAAGGATGATATTCGGGCCCATGTCCTCATGGCTCGGCCTTAGAGTTGAGTGGAGGCTACTAAAAGAGATAAAGAAGCACAACAGGTTGTATCTTCTCAAAATTAGAAACCCTCCTTTATCCCTCTCCCTAAACCAGTAAATCCCACTACTCCCTCTGCTCCACTAAAGATCCAAAAATTGACCGGGCCTAAAATGGTTGAACGCCAACTCAAAGGCCTTTGTTATAATTGTGATGACAAATATTTCTCAGGCCACAAGTGTAAGGAACAAAAGTTGTTTATGGCCATCTTTGAGGATATTTCAAAAGAGGATATTGAAACTCCCCTTGTGTCTGAGTCACCTGAAACCCCCGACATAACCCCTCCCTCAGACCCTCCCGAAGTAGAACCGGTCATTTCCCTCAATGCTCTCACTAGCTTCTCTGCTCCCCAAACCCTCAAGCTAATCGGTTACATCAAGCATCAAAAGGTCATCATTCTGGTTGATAGTGGAAGCACCCATAATTTTATTCATTGCCGCATTGCCTAAGAAACTCATTGCTACATCCATGTTGTCAATAATTTCCAAATCATGATTGCCAATGGTGGCTCCATGAAATATGGAGGGCGTTGTGAAAATATGCGTCTCCAAATTGGTGACTACCACCTGAAATCTCATATGTTTGCTATAGACATGGGCGGGTGTGACATTGTGTTGGGTGCAGACTGGCTATGGACTTTGGGTCCCATTCTCATGGATTTTAAGGAATTAACCATGCAATTTGACCAGGAGGGCCACCAATATAAGTTCCAAGGCATCATCATCGGTTCACCTGAGATCATTCGTTCCCATCGCATGGAAAAGATGCTCAAAAAGGGTCATTCTGGTGTTATTTCTCAACTCCATGCCATCCAAGCAACAGAAACACCCTCGGTGCTACAAGACCTCCAAGCCATCCTTTCTAAACATCAAGTAGTCTTTTCCACTCCCCAGGGACTCCCTTCTTCACATGGTGTTCATGATCATTCCATTCCCCTTGTACCCGGAAGCCTTCCTCCCAATATTCGTCTGTATCGTCACCCCTTTTCCCAAAAAAATGAAATTGAGAAAATGGTCCAGGAACTCCTTAATGCAGGCGTTATACGCCCTAATATGAGCCCCTACTCTTCTCCTGTGGTAATGGTCCTGAATAAAGAAGGTTCTTAGCGAATGTGTCCTGACTTCCGTGCCCTCAACAAACTTACCATTAAAGACAAATTTTCCATTCCTATCATTGATGACCTCCTGGATGAACTGAGTGGCGCCCAATTCTATACTAAACTTGATCTTCATTCGGGCTACCACTAGATACATATGAAAGAGGAAGACATTCCCAAGACTGCCTTTAGAACTCATGAGGGCCACTATGAGTTTTTGGTCATGCCCTTTGGCTTGTGTACTGCCCCCTCCACCTTCCAAAGCCTCATGAATCATGTCTTCCATCCTTTTCTTTGTCATTTTGTCTTAGTTTTCTTTGATGATATCCTCATCTATAGCAAGACCTGGACAGAACATATTTCTCATGTGGATCGAGTTCTCCATCTACTCTCTCAGCACCAACTTTTCCTAAAACATTCTAAATGTGCTTTTGGCGCCTCAGAAGTAGAGAACTTGGGTCATCTGGTGGGCAAGGACGGCATCAGGGTGGATCCTGAAAAGATTGAAGCTATGCAAGACTGGCCTCACCCAAAGATTGAGTGGATTTCTAGGCTTAACAGGTTATTATCACAAGTTTGTTAAGAATTACGGAAAGATTGCAGCACCTTTCACTGCTCTCCTAAAAATGAACTCTTTCACTTGGACTCCAGTTGCTTCTCAAGATTTTCAAACCTTGAAGATGGCCATGTGCACCACTCCAGTCCTGGCCCTTCCTGATTTCACAAAGACCTTTGTCTAAGAATGTGATGCTTTAGGGAAAGGAATCAGTGTTGTCCTTATGCAAGAGGGTCGGCCTTTGGCCTTTACCAACAAGAAACTATCTGAAAGAAATCTGGGCAAATCTATCTATGAAAAGGAAATGTTGGCTATTTTGCATGTCGTTGATTTGTGGCGCCCTTATCTATTGGGGCAATGCTTCCAAATTAAGACAGACCATCAAAGCCTCAAGTATTTTTTGGAACAACGCATTTCCTTCCCGGAGCAACAAAAATGGCTAACTAAGCTATTTGGCTATGATTATGAGATCATTTACAAGAAAGGAAAAGAAAATGTGGTTGTGGATGCACTTTCCCGCAAATATGAAGATGAAGGATCCCTTTTTTTCTCTTTCCTTCATTGTACCAGATTGGATCCAAGATGTTCACCAGGAATGGCTACAAGATCCCAAAAGTTCGCAGCTGATCCAACAATTGTAGTCTAGTGCTCCAACTCCCCCAGGGTACTCTTGGCTCCATGATGAGCTTCAATACAAAGGCCATTTGTATTTAAGTAAACAATCAAAGCTTAAATCCACGATACTTTCTAAGCTTCATGCTACACCGACAGTGGGGCACTCTGGGTTCACCAAAACCTATGACATGGTCAAACGTTCTTTTTTCTGGGATGGTATGAAACAAGACATTCGTAATTTTGTTGCCGAATGTGATGTGTGTCAACGCAACAAGGAAGAAACAGTCAAATCTTTGGGCACACTACAACCGCTCCCGATTCCACCTGCTATTTGGAAGGACATCTCTATGGATTTTATTACAGGCTTACCCAAATCGGGAAATAAATCAGTCATCATGGTGGTTGTTGATCACCTTTCCAAGTATGCTCATTTCTGCGCTCTTCAACACCCGTTTACAGCATCCACGGTGGCTCAAATTTTCATGGATCGGGTCTTCAAGCTCCATGGCATGCCACACTCTATTGTTTATGATCACGACCCAACTTTCACAAGCAATTTTTGGCAAGAACTGTTCAAGCTACAAGGCACCCAATTGCATCTCAGTACAGCTTATCATCCCCAGACTTATGGTCAAACAGAAGTTGTCAACAAGTGTTTGGAAACATATTTGAGGTGTTTTTCCTCAGAAAAGAAAAATCAATGGGCTCAATGGTTACCCCTAGTTGAATGGTGGTATAACACTTCATACCATACATCTATACGCATGACTCCTTTCAAAGAGGTATATGGACAGAAGTCACCTTCAGTTCTCTCATACTTACCTGGTGTCTCGAAGGTCCAGGTGGTTGACCAAACACTTACAGTTCGAGAGGATATTCTCCGTACCCTCAAAGAGAATTTGGTCATGGCACAGAATCACATGAAGCAACAAGCAAATCAAGATCACTCTGAATGTCAATTTGAAGAAGGGGATTAGGTGTTTCTTTGCCTGCAACCTTACAAGCAGAATTCCCTCAAGGCCAAGCATTGTCAGAAGCTAGCACCCAAATTTTTTGGTCCTTATACAATTCTCAAGCATGTGGGACAGGTGGCCTATCAGTTAGATTTTCCCAGTCATTCGAAGCTATATCCTGTTTTTCATCTTTCTTTCTTAAAGAAGGTGATCGGAACTAAGTGAAAAATTCAAACCAACCTTCCCGAGTTAGCCGAAGAAGGATCCATTTGGCTACAGCCACAAGCCGTTTTGGACCATCATTGATCCAGATTATTTTCTGCACGAAATGAGAGTGGAGATATAACAAAGAAATGCACAGAGATATCACATATATTCAATAATATAACAGAAATTTATCAGAGATGCAACCATAAACACAGATATACAGTAATACACGATTTCTATAAATGAAATAAATGTACAGAGACTGTAAAAATACAGAGTGAAAGACTCGCTAGAATGGTGGCAGCTTATATCTGAGAAGAGATGTGACAGCTACTCGCATTTGCAAGAAGATGATCACAATGAGGCTCTGAAGGCCTTTTTACAATAAACAGGAATGCCAAAAACCCTAGACATCCAAATACCTAACCCTAGGAGATGAAGCGTCAAAATTCATGTGGGCCTCGTTTGGGTAAGTTAGTACATCAATTTCTTGGGGTCGTAACTTTTGCATATGATCTTCGTTTTAGGCGTATGATAGCTCGTTGGAAAGGTATCATTGAGGAGATTCATTTTGGGGGCTCAATGGTGCCTTCAGCTATCATTTAAAACCTAGATCTAGAAAAACCTTCATTTAGGCCCTCAAAATGGCCCCAGAAGTTAAAACCTGCTAAAAATAGTAAATTGCCAAAATTGCCAAAAAACTGTTTTGAGCCAATCGAAAAAGGTGGGTGGCCACCAATATCCACCTGGATCAATCCTCCCTCCTTAGGAAGAAATGGTCTCCATTGCGTTGAGTTCCTAGGGAAGAGGGAAAAGTGTTTGCTGGATCTGCATCTTGGTGAGCTGCTTGTATTGTTGGAGACGTCGCGTTGCTTAGTTTGTGGAAATCTGTCATAAACTTGTTGAAGTTGAGGCTATTAAAAAAGTCAAGCTACATGAGAGGACGGTGTGCAGAAGGAATCTTTGCACTTTGCTGCAACCTTGTCGACCTGCTTCTATTGGATAGAAGGTGTAGGGGGGCGAGGTTGTAGTGGTTGCAGTGTCCTTCTGATCCCATTTTGAATAGATTGTGAAGAAGCTGAATTTTGCAGTGTGAGATACTACCTTGTGACACTTTTTAGGTGGAAAAATAGTTGGAACTACCTCTGGTATTCTGTAGAGATGACCCCCCAAAGTGACAATGACACTACGAGGTTGAGACTCATAAACAGCATGGTGTCTCCACATATATAGTTGGCCCAAGAGAACATCACAGACATCCAGTGGGGAAACATCACATAATACCTCATCCTTGAAGGGTTGTGTTGGTGACGGAAGTCACTCCTGGATTGCTAGCAGGAGCAGAGCCCAACGCCCATCAGTTTTATGTCACGGTGGTTTATAGATGGGATGACCGAATGGAAGCCAACTCAAAACAATATCATTCCAACTCCAAAACTAGGCTAGGCATGCATAGGTGAGTGAGGTCTTATATAAACTTCAGACAGTGAGCTATAGTAAAGGGTGAACAGGCAGAAGACTTATATAAGAGGAACGCAGAGGTCTGTTATTAACATCGGGTTTCTAATAGGCTGAGGAAGAAGACGTCCAAATGCAATATCATCTTACATTCAAACACAGAAGACCAGAGAATACAATAATGTAACAACAAATCCTTTATCATAACATAACTGCAAAAATTCATGCAAATCATTCGATCATGAACTCTCTCGTATGAGATGAAAACATAGACGGAGTAAGAAAACTGCTTTTCATAAAACAAGAAATCTCAGATACAGATGCACAACCAGGAAACTAGAATGATTGTTAAAACTTTACAGTCGGGAGCTATGCTCTACCATCGATCCTTTACAATATGGAAAAAATGCCTACATATAGCCAAAACAAAACAACAACAGCAGAAACGAGAAGCTTCATTAAAAACTTTGCGTTTTCATGTCTTCTGACAGTCTGCGCATGCAAACTCTGGATGGTCCTGCACCTATGGCAGACGCGATCGAACTCCTGACGGTTCCGTGGGCGAATCGACGTGCCTTTAATTCATCGCCGGACTTTCCCATTATGGCGGAGACGATGTCTAACCACCGCCAACTGCTTCAATAACTGCTTTATTGGGATTGAGGATGACCCGGCCAACTCGGCACTTCTGCGACGTGGAATACCCTTCATGCTGCCTCTTGGATTAGCTGAACGGCCTGATGAATAGGCGTGGAGGCCAGTGCGAAGGATGGGGCGCATAACGGGAGTGGTGACACCGAAACTATGAGGGTGTGAGAGAGGTTACAGGGGAAGACACGTGGCAGGAGACAATAAGCGGAGGGGGCAGGAGATGAGATATAATGGGTGCGCCTTGATGGGAGGATGACATGGAAAGGAGCGGGACACATGGCAGGTAGTGAGTGGATGATGAGATGGGAAAGGGAACACACGGACCAAAGAGGGGAGATGTACAGGTGTCAGAGGATGAGGAAGGGGCTAAAGGGAGCGAACCTCATCGCACGGTTAGGTGGAGAACAGATGGCAAGATGACACGACAGGGAGGGGGCCTCATGTTGATTAAACACAGAAAGACAGAGGATGTCTGGATTGTCTGTGCGTCGTTGATCCAGGCGCTCAAATTGCAGCCGTCGGAGAGATGCATCCTTGATTCCGGACCCCCCCCTCCACTTAAAAGTAGAAAGGCGGGGGGGTTCGGAATCACCTTGCGCACCGTTGATCCGGGCGCTTCGATCGTGGCCATTAAAGAGGTGGCCCTCGATTCCAGACCCCCCCCTCCGCTTAAAAGTAGAAAGGCGGGGGGGCTCCAGAATCCCATGTGCACCATTGATCCGGGCACGTGAATATCTGCCATCTAAAATTGCTGACCGCTTAATCACAAGTGCATTTGTGCCCCGAGCTTATAGTAAATGGGTTTTTCACCCACTCCTTCGCATTCTAACCCCCCTTACCAGAAATGTCGCTAACATTAGGCTCCATGGGGGATAGAGTCGTCCCTGTGATGCTCTAAGAACACTTTTGCAGATTCAGTGCCTTACTATTGGGCTATGAAGTCATTTATTAAGCTGAAAACAAAAACAATATCTACAAAAACAAAAGAGCCGACTGCGGCTCACAAAAAACATCTTTTATAGAAATGCCCATTTACTAGGCCACTAAAAACCTCTTTGCCTTCCATATCCTGCAACCTGTACGTGTTGTTTGAAAATACTTCAAGGATATTGAAAGGCCCAAACCAGAGGGCATCAAACTTACTGTGCTTGCCCCTGTCCTGCCTGGGTGCATCCCATTTGAGCACCAGGTCACCCTGCTCGAATTCTTTCTTTCTGCCTTTCCTGTCAAAAACCTGCTTGATCTTCTACTGATGATGGTAGGCCCTGTTCATGACCTGCTCTCTAATCTGTTGCACTTCCACCAGCTGATGAATCCTTATGACCATATTGTCAGGCTCTCCTTCAAGGTCCTGGAGGAATTTTGCCACAGACAAAGCGAGCTGAGTAGGGAAAATGGCCTCTATTCCATAAAAAAGTTGGAAAGGTGAGATTCTTAGGGACTTCTTTGTTGTCACTCGGTCAGCCCATAGAGAAAATTTGAGTTTCGAATCCCAGGCCCTTTTATTGTCTTCCAACAATTTCTTAATGAGCTTGATCAGGCTTTTATTGGAATATTCCGCCAGTCCATTTCCTTGAGGATAATAGGGAGTGGAGTGAATCAATGAGATCTCATACTGCTCACAGAACTTGACCAGAGGCTTAGACCTGAAGGGGGTGGCGTTATTAGTGACAATTCTGCTAGGGCAGTCAAATCTGGCTATGATATCCTCCAGGAAGATGATAATTACTTTGTGGGAAGTGCTCCTGGTGGGGACAGCTTCCATCCATTTGGTGAAATAGTCTGTCACAGTCAGGATCCATCTGTGCTGGCCACTTGAGGGAGGATGAATTTCTCAAATGAAGTCCAATCCCCACTGCTGAAAGGGTGTTGAAACTACTACAGGCTTTAATGGCAGAGATTTGAGCTGTTGCTTTCCTGAGAACTTCTGGCATTTGATACAAGCTCTGATTTCTCTACAGACATCAGGGAATAAAGTGGGCCAGTAATACCCAGCTCGGAGGATCTTATGGGCTGTGGTCTTCTAGAAATGATGACCCCCACAAAGGCCATTGTGGAAATCAAATGTAACCTGCTGGGCTTCTTGTGGGTCCAAGCATCTTAAAAATACCCCTAAAGGGTCTTTCCAGTACAAGGTTTGGTCAATGAGGCAATATCTGACCGCCCTGAGCTTTAGAGCTCTTGCATTGCTTTTTTCCATGCCATCAGGAGGCCTCAATTCTTGCAAAAAGTATAAGATATCCTTGTACCAGGGGCATGCTTCTAGCGATAAAGCGCCTTGGTAACTCTTGTTGAATGACTCAGCCTGCTCATTGATGAAGTTAATCCCCAAAGCTTTGCAATTGGATTCAGCCAACATCTTAGCTAAACCCTGCCTCTTTATCAGTTTGGTGGGCTTAACCTCCAGATCAAACTCCATGATCTTGGCAATCCATTTACCTCTTCTCCTGTCTATGTCAGGCTATACGAGGATGTCCTTCACAGAGGCGGAAGGAACGTAAGCGGTGATCTTTGAGTGCAAGACATAGACTCTGAAAGCTTTGAGGGCTTTCACGAAGGCATAAGCCTGCTTCTCCATGATCTCATACCAGAGTTCTGCATCTCTTAATGCCTTGTTGTAGAAGGCAATAGGTTTCTTTCACCCTTGATCATTTCTCTACAATAAGACCGCTGCTATTGTATCACAAGAAGCAAAAGAAAAAATCAGGAAATCCTTGGAATAGTCAGGACTGATCAGCACCGGTGCCTCAGTCAATGCCCTTTTTATCTGGACAAAAGATTCCTTGGGTTCAACGGTCCATTTCACTTCATTTCCCTTTCTGAGCATGGCTGTGATGTGACTCACCAGCTCAGCAAAATTTGAGACGAATCTCCTCAAAAAATTAATCTTCCCCAAAAAGGCCTGGACTTCTTTCTTGGATCTGGGAGGTGACAGGGTTTGAATTGCTTCTACCCTACTGGGATCAATTCTCACTCCCTCTGCTGATACTATATGGCCTAAAAGCTTCCCCTCCTTCATAGCAAACAAATATTTCTTGGGATTTAAAGATAAGCCATACCTTCGACACTTCAGGAAAACTTTTTTCAAGTGGCAGCGGTGCTCTTTGTCTAACCCAGAGAAGACTGTGATGTCATCCAAATAGATCACTACAAACTGATCTTTCTCCCCAATGAAGGCTATATCCATGGCTCGCTGAAATGTTGCTCCTGCATTCATTAGCCCGAATGGCATTTTGGCATACATGAATGTGCCCCAAGGAGTGGTGAAGGTTGTCTTCTCCCTGTCCTCGGGCATGACCGATATCTGGTTATAGCCAGAAAACCCATCGATCATGGATATCCTGGAGGCACCAATTACCCTCTGCAGTATGTGTTCCATCTTAGGTAGGGGGTAATTGTCTTTATTTGAGCTTCTGTTGAGATTTCTGAAATCAACACAGAGTCTGATTTCTCCACTCCTCTTCCTTACTGGGACCAAATTGGCCACCCATTTAGAATATCTCAAGGGGACAATAATTTGGGCATCTAGCAATTTCTTCACTTCTTTCTCCATGACAGGTAGCAACATGGGATTTATCTGTCTCAGCTTCTGTCTAAATGGTTTAGCCTCTTCCTTTAGTGGGATCTTGTGCTCAATGATAGATGTGTCATAGGTCTTGAGGTCTTCATACATCCATGCAAACACATCAGCAAACTCTTTTAGCAACTCAGTATATCCGGCCTTCTGTTCTCTGGTCAAACTGCTTGATAGTTTGACAAACCTAAGCTCCTCCTGTGTGCCAATGTTGCATTTGGTTGTCTCGGCATCTTCATTTGAGACCTTGCCCTTTACTGGCACATCATTCCCATCGAACAATCTTTCTAAAGGGACAATTCCTCTCAGAATGTGATTGTTGGGCAGCTGAATGATCTGATGATTAGCGATTTTATTTAAAAACTCCTCAGGATGAGGGTCACCTTCCAGGTCGGGATCCTGGTCAATATGCAACACAGAAATCTCGTCAACTGATTGGAGAAACCTTCCGAGTTCTGAATCATCCTCGAACACCTTCCAATGCTTGACATTGTCCGGTACCGAGGGCCTATATCTTATATCAACATCATTTTTTACCATAGGCGGCAGAGGAAATTTGAGCAAACTAGCTGAGACAGCTAAAGAATCGGCCAAAGTATTTTCTCCCCTCAGAATGAAAGAAATGTTAAAAGCCAAGAAGAAATTACCAATAAGGTCCCATGCTTCATTCCGATAATTCCTAAGCCGGGGATTATGGGCATGATAAGAATTCCTTACTTGCTGAATAATCAACTCAGCATCTCCGAATATTGCTATCTCTTTAATTCCCATTTCCTTTGCGACCCTCATAGCCAGAACAAGAGCTTCATACTCTGCCACATTGTTGGTGGCTTCGAATTTCAGCTTGTATGACAGGGACACGACTTCTTCACAAGGTGATATGAAAACCACTCCAGCGCCAGCGCCTTCGCTAGAAGAAGCTCCGTCAAAAAACATCTTCCACATAGAGGAGCTTTGAGGGGAAATCGGATGATCAGGGTTGGGATGTTTTTTGATTAGTAAAGATCTTTCAGGGGCATCGGTAAGCTGTAGCAAACTAGACCCCAAGTTGGTGTCAAGTGCAAAGATGGGGTGATTGGTAGGGTCTGCTTCATCACTGACAATATAGGCTAGCCGAGCTTCTCTGTACAACCTCTTGTGTTCCCCCCCAAAGACTGGAATGGTGGCATATGTGAGATCCATTTGTAGTGTCCCTCCAAGATTTTTAATCCACGATCTAGACAACAACATACCAAATTTGGGGGGAACAGCGGCTACCACAATATCCATGACCACACTTTTCATGGGCAGCTGAAACAGGGAAACCACCAGGTCTTTGATGACTCCTAGACACTGCACTCTCCTTGAATTGAAAGAATATAAATCATGATAGGTTCTTGTCACCTCCAGTCCCAATTCTTCCATGACTATTTTTGGCATAAGGTTATGGGAATCCCCTGAATCCATGAGGCAGTTATGCAACACTTTATCATGTATGTTCTGGGATGTGTAGAAGGGGGGGAGATGAGTCATCTTTGTCTTCTACCATGGGGCCTAAGATGATGGCTGGATTCTCATCTTGAAGGTTTACTGAGTCAAAGGGGGGCTAGGGGGACTCGGATTGTAGCAGCTTGGAGAGGGATCTTTTAAAATCTTCATTTTTAACTAGCTCTGAGAGGG
>JASDQU010108596.1:196449-210680 GCA_032191745.1 Picea mariana
AATGAGGCTCTGAATGCATTTTTACAATAAATAGGAATGCCAAAAGCCCTAGACATCCAAAGACCTAACCCTAGGAGATGAAGCGCCAAAAGTCATGTGGGCCCTGTTTGGGTAAGTTAGTACATCAACTTCCCGATGTCATAACTTTTGCATACGATCTTCGTTTTAGGTGTATGATAGCTCATTGGAAAGGTATCGTCGAGGATATTTATTTTGGGGTCTCAATGAAGCCTTCAATTATTATTTATAACCTTTATCTAGAAAAACCTTCATTTAGGCCCTCAAAATGGCCCCGAAAGTTAAAACCTGCTAAAAATAGTAAATTGCCAAAATTGCCAGAAAATTGTTTTGAGCCAATCGGAAAAGGTGGGTGGCCAATGATATCCTCCTAGATCAAGCATGAGCATATCCTACGTTAGAGAACCATCAAGGAAGTGTTAATCCAGTGGAAAGATACAACTCCAACAGATGCCACTTGGGAACCAGCTACCATTCTGCAACAATTTCCACATCTCAAGCCTTGAGGACAAGGTTGTTTTTAAGGGGGAGGACATGTTAGGCTCCTAGCCCACACATAGGTAGAACAATATATTCGGATGTAATAAAGGTCATTATTAATAAGGCCTTGCAATAAAATAGAATAAGTCAAATGTAAGAAGACCTAATAGAAGCTTCCACTTCTAGAAGGATCTTCCTCTAGATGCTTCTTTTGATAGACATATTTAGTATAAATAGGAGTCGATGGTATGAGAACCCTAGCTTGGAGATTATTTTAATAGATATCTTCTCGACTAGAGGTCTCCCCCAGAAG
This sequence comes from Picea mariana, assembly GCA_032191745.1. Classification (NCBI taxonomy): domain Eukaryota; kingdom Viridiplantae; phylum Streptophyta; class Pinopsida; order Pinales; family Pinaceae; genus Picea; species Picea mariana. The sequence goes on from JASDQU010108596.1 coordinate 197,261, forward strand.
AGGCCCGTGAACATTGCTCTTAGAATCAAAGTGTTATTTATGTTGTTATTCTTATATCATTTCAGTGTTATTGTGGTGATTATTCTGGTTATATTGTTGTTATTCTGCCATCTCTAGCATTTTATTTATGTTTTGCATACTTTTTATATCTTGTATATTACAACTTTTCTACTAGAGAAAATATCTCATCATAATCTTTTCCTTCTTTCTTGGAGAACCCTCTGGCCACAAATCTCTCTTTGTACTTCTCTATGTTTCCATCTGCAGCATGCTTGATCTTGTAGATCCACTTGGAAGTCACTACTGACTTCCCCTCTGGAACCACTTCCCACACATTAGTCTTCATGATGGACTGATACTCTTCCATCATGGCATCCTTCCATTCTTGTTGCTTAGAAGCTTCCTCAAAAGTGGAAGGTTCTGAATCAACGATTTTACTCATCAATGTCGCATAGTTGGAAAACTTGTGTGGTCTCTTGCTCTCTCTCTCTAAAGGAGCCTTTAGGAGTTGCATGTCCTTTAGCTTCCTGCAAATTGTTCTCGAGCCAAGCTGGTCTCTTTCTGGTAACTATGGCTTCTCTGGGTGGATCTACAGGTCTCTATGGATCTATATGATCTTCTAGAAAGTGTTCCTCTAAAGTAGAGTAAACCATAACTGCATCGCTTGGAGCCTCCTACTCCTCTCGGTCCTCATCCATGTGAGACTCCCTATATTTTATAAAGGATTCATCTTCATCAAATGTCACATCCCGACTAATTTCAATCTGTCTCTGTCCGGGAATGTATATTTTGTAAGACTTTTAAGTCTCACTATATCCAACGAAGGTGCCCTTATCTCCCGAAGGCTCCAACTTTGTTCTTTTTTCCTTGGAAACATGTATACACACTGGACAACCGAATATCCTCAAGTGGTTGAATTTTGGCTTCTTTCCAGTGAATACTTCTTCTGGTGTCTTGTTCCCCAATATCTTATGAGGACTTTTATTCCAGACATACATGATTGTACTAGATGCTTCTACCCACAAATGCATGGGTAAGTCCTAGTCGTGGATCATCGCTTTAGCTGCTTCTACAATCGATCTGTTATTTCTCTCTACAACCCCATTCTGCTAGGGGTTGTAGGGAGTTTTCAACTCCCTCTTAATCCGCACTTCTCTACAAAAGTATTTAACCTAATTTGAGGTATATTCACCTCCATTGTCTAACCTCAAGATCTTAATATTTCTTCCAGAGAGATTTTCCACTATATGTTTAAATTCTTGAAACTTACTGAAAAATTCATCTTTCGTTTTCAAGAAATAGATCCATGTCTTACGTGAGTAATCATCAATGAAAATGACGTAGAGCAAAAAAATACCTAGAGATGGTACCATCATTTGTCTGCATACATCTGAATGTATGATGTCCAAGATCCCCTTGGATCTATTGTCACTGCTTGAAAAGCTTCCCTTGGCATTCTTTCCAAGTGTTCACCCTTTGCAAACTCCATCATGTTCTACCTGCATATCTGGTAGACATGTAACCATCTTTCTCAGAACAGGTAGTGCTCTATAATTTAGGTGAGAAACCCTTCGATGTCATAGCTCCTTGAAGCTAGTAATGTTTTGTACAAGGGATTTTTCTTGGTGTTCTTTCAATTTTTACAATCCCCCCACTCGGACACCAATCAATGTAGCAGATTCTATGCTTGAACTCTTGGGACATAGAAGAACTTGGCCATTCACAAAATATACCCTAAAACCTTTATCTTCTAATTTAGCAGAAATAGAAAGAAGATTCTTCTTCAAGCCTGGTAAAAAAAATACATATTCAATTGAGATAGAGTTATCTGAATCAAGTTGGCAGGAGGCTTCTCCTACTCCTATGACTACATTCCTGGAATCATCCCCAAGCTCCACCTGAAGGGATGAAGTCTTCTCTATCAATTTCATGAGGGAACTTATGAACCCGATCATGTGCTTAGACAGACCACTATCCACAAGCCAAATATCACTTCCTTGGGTGATAGAACCTGTGAGGGATGAGACAAATACATATTCATCATCCTTAGATTCCTTTTCCTTCTTCTGAGATGTGGGCTCTTCGATATCTATTGCATGTGCATGATGTTTCCTTTTTCCTTTCCCATGAGGAAATTAATAGGCATAATGTCCCAATTTCTTACAAGTGTAACATATGATTTTAGATACATCCTTATTATGGTATGGTCTTCTAGTTTTATTAGGACTGGTATCACTCCTTTCTTTCCATTTCTTTACACGAGCGGCAAGAGCTTGGTTTTCTTCATCATTTGTCTTCTACGATTTGGATATCAATCTAGATTCTTCTTGAGTACAGTTTTTCCACAGCTTGTCAAACTTGGGAAATTTACTTATTGCTCAAATTCATTGAACAAATGGGTCCCAAGAAGAAGGAAATACATTGAGTGTAGTAGTCACAAGCTCTACATCGTCCATTGAGTCTCCAATAGCTGCTAGCTGGTCCTTGATCTGTGAAATTCTCATGAATTAGTTGGAGACGGTTTCTAACTTGTTCATCATCACTTTTCTGAGTTGATGCCTTAGGGAAAGCTTCCTACCGGTGTTCTTGATTCCATATAGTCTAGTTATGGAATCAAACATTTCCTTTGGTGTCTTCAATTCTTATACATTAGGTATCAAGTTGTCCTTGATTGAGTCTGTCAAGATCCTCTTAGCCTTGATCTCATTCTTCTTGAATTTTGCTTTGGTGTCTTCTCCTTCTTGTTCTGGGATGACTTGCTTGACATGATCCAATAACTAATTCTCTTCTAAAATGAGGAGTACCCTATGCTTCCATGATCTGAAGTTGTCTTCTCAATCCATTTTATCTTCATCTCTCATATTGGTAATCATTTTTGTTGGTAGAAACCCTAATATTGAAAAATCCCAAAATTTCAAACTTCACCAAACTACAATATGAGTGTTTCAGTGAGTGCACTAGGGTTAGGCATGTTTATATCAAGTAAAATTAGTCCCAATGACTTGGAACAAGTGCTCAACGAGCTTGACAAAATAATTGTGCAACTGCAAATCTCAAGATCTTTCCTTCCAATTGTTAGACTATCTTGAAGATAACCAATTCTAACACCATGTTATATTTTCTTAATTTTCATAGCAATAGATTAACCAGTGTATTTAGATCTTCTTTTACATTAAAAATCATATACCATGTACTGAAAATATGAGCAGTATAAAAAATCACAAGAAGACACAGAGAGTTATCTTGGGGAAACCCCAAACTTGGGGAAAAACCCAACCAACCATTTTTAGATAGATTCCATCCAATAATATAATCCAACCATGAACAATATCTCAAGAGAAATAGATAATGAAGAAACACTAATACAGGGCTAGCGCACCAAATAAATCCAACAACAACACCATACAAGATAGCACACCTCCTCTCAGAGAGAGCGCACAATAGAAACCACCACCAAGAATAACCAAGAACTCCAGTTGTTGCAGAGCTACGTCTTCCTTCCTTGCCTCAGACTTGAAACTTCTTCTTGAGTGAGAGATGAGTGAGTGAGAGTGTCTAAATGAGAAAGACGTTTCCCTATTTATAGTCTTCAAGTCACTTTAGTTGGGTTCGACTTCTTCTCTGGGAAATTCTATTTCTATTTTATTATTTTCCTATGGGTCGACTTCTCTTCCAGGGTGTTCTTCCTTTGTTCAATGGTCTTACTTTGACTTCTGGAATATTATTCTCTTCTAAGAAAGGTTTTCTAGGAGGGAAATACCTCTCACGCCTACCAAAACATCAACATGGCTGACAAGTGGTCTTCATTGTCATTGACAAATGTAAAAGGCCAATGCTTCAGTTCTTCTTTAGGAAACTCCACCAAGTTGTCGAAGTCACTAGCCAATGAAGTCTTCATTGTGGCCAAGTCACTATTAAACTCTTCTTTGGTTATCATCGTTTAATTTATGAAAATTTGTGGACCCTACATTTCTTTAACAACATCAAGCATTTTTAAAATAACATCGTCTCTTCTTTCATGAATTTTTTCGCAAGAAACAATTGCATCCTGGAATATTTTTATTTGTTGTTCTCAACCTTCCTTTATTTTCCTTATTCTACCGCTATTGGGTATCCCCTCCCGATTTATTCGATAGTCATTGATACTAGACACCCATGCAAAAAATGTGTTTAGGTCATTTTTGTAGTAGGCTTCATCATGTTGCAAGTATCTTTGCAAATATCCATTAAACTTAAAGTCCCTCGTAAAAGATCACGTAGACTTGCACTAACTTCCCACACCTTTTTGATTATATCAAGTCTTCTATTAATGTTATCAGTGACATAGAGTGTGATTCCATTCAACAATTTCAAGGCCTTCGTGATTGGTCTTGAGATTGTTGTTGTACTTGCAGGAGTCTATTCTATTGAAAGTATATCCAGTGGTTGTGCAAACAGTGATTTGGGATTCAGAGCATCTTCAAGTTCACTTATTCTTTTGTTCAACTTAATGGTTTGCAATTCATGTTCGAAAATTGAATCTGCAATAGCATCCCCTATGGAGCAATGTATTTTCATGAGTTCAGACATCGAACTTCTGATACATCGATGACGGACCTTAATTTTTGAACTACTTTTTTGTTTTTGACACTAACCCTTTCTATATGCAACTTCTTTTCGTGTCTCTTGTATTGAGTTTTGTGAAGTGTTAAGGAATGGTTGTCAGAAAACATTGGTTACTTTGTTGCAAGATGCTATGTAATTTCTTGTCTTTCAACAATTCTGCATGCTACCTAGTCGGGTAGATTTGTGCTCTCTACTTCCATGTAGTTAACATTTGTTGGGATTGTTGTATCTTGGGAATTGTCTCTGTTTGATGTCCATTTATTTTTTTGATGCAACACTATATGTGTGTGTTCAATATTTGTATGAGGTGGTTTCTCACCATTGTCATCTCCACCAGATCCGTCATTATTGTCTTTTTTGTTTATCTTCTGTTGTTATGTTCTTTGGTTAAGCAAGCATCTTTTATTTGGTTGGTGATTGGAGGAGGACTATACATCAAGACTGGTCTCAACCCTTTTCCTTGGTTCACCCTGGATTTTGGTATTTGACTTTATTTATGTTAACAAGTCATCGCGACATGCATTTTTTTCCCCTTTTTTGATGAGTTATGAAGCTTTTATTCATAAAATCTTGTAAAAGGATTGTTGTACCTTATTGATGCTAAATGTCGAGAGAACAGTCTAACAGGCTCAAAACCCCTTACTGGCTCTTCTTATTTTAGATTAAATGGATTGAGTTTATTTGAGACCTATTTTAGATGGGCTAGATTCTAAATGGAAATGTTGAAATGTTGTAACTATGAAGAATATTCTAATCACAATTGAGTTATTATCAATCCCCTTTTGTGGATTGATCATGTAGGGACTTATGTATGACCAAATCCCATTTTTTGGATTGGTCAAACCATATTTATATGATGGTATTTGAGAATTCAGACCCTAGAGTTTATTAAAGTGGTTTTAACCACTATTAGGAGAATTCAGCCCTACCCAATGAAGAGACACAACCCTAGCTAGTATAAATAAGTGAGGATGGTGCCTCATTCACTCACTCACTCACTCACTCACTCAACAAGTGCGCATCTTTTGGAGGTAGTTGCAGTTGCAAGAAGAAGGAGAGAGAGGCACATACTCAGTCTTGGGTTATTCTTGGTGGTTTTTTCTTTAGTCTTGGCATTGTATTGACAATCTATTATTGAGGAAGTTTTTGTTGGGTTTTCACCCCCATGAGGGTTTCCCAGGATAAAATGTTATGTACCTTGTGATTGTGTTTCTTTCAGTGATCCTACTTATGCTTTTATGCTCTAGTAAATTGAAAAGAAATTAATAACAACTCTAAATTTAACATGGTATTAGAGTTGAACTGAATAGAGCACCTTTCACTGGGTAACAAAAAACGTCACTGTTGTCATACAAGAAAATTAGGGATTTTTATTGGAAGGGAATTTCTGACTAAAAACCACCTAGGAAGTGCGCCCTAGCCTAATGCATCACTTGGAAACTTGAGAACACATTTTCAGTGGCTAGAGACTCCGGGAAGTGAAACCCTAGTTTTTACTGGTACCGAAAAACCAGAAAACCATGAAATAGTTCGAGACTATTTCTCTAGGGTTACTCATTTCAAAGAACAGTTAGAAGCAATTGGAGACAACTTGGATTAATATGAACTCATCATGACAACTCTTAATGGTCTCAAAAGACCTTGGGATTCCTTCATCCAAACTATCTTTGCAAGAAAAAAAAAACTCCAATTTGATAGTCTATGGGAAGAATGTGTTCAAGAAGAAGCAAGGGTAGCCAACCAAGAAGATATACTATTAAGGGATGAAGATCAAGCCCTAGCTTCTCATGATAAAAGAGGAAATAAAAGGTATCACTTCCAAAAGGAGAACCACCTTCATAAATAATCTCATTCCCCAAGGAGATTCACCCACTTTCATAAAGAATCTCACCCTTCAAGGAGATTCCAGAAATATCAAAAGGGTCAAAGAAGAGAAGAATATTTCTCCTCTTATCAATGTTATCATTGTGATAAGATGGGACATATTTCTAAGAATTGTCCTACCAGAAAGGAAGAATACAAGAAGAGAAATAACAAAATACATCATGCCCATGCAGTTGAAGATGAGGAGCCACCCACGAAGTTGACTAAAGAAGAAATTGAAGATTATATTTTATTTTCCGCCCTCTCAGGATTTGTGACACCTGGAGAGGATACTTGGCTCATAGATAGTGGTTACTCTAAGCACATGACAGGTTAGAGAGACATTCTCTCTAGCCTTACAAAAAATAACTTTCCCCAAAAGGTTACACTTAGAGATGATTACCAATATCCTATAAAAGGAGTGGGACAATACACCTACAAACTTGATTCAGGGACACCGATGAAAATGAAGGATGTACTATATGTACCAAGTTTTAAAAAGAACTTACTTTCTATCTCATCTTTAGATAAGAAAGGTTTCAGGGTTGCATTCACAGATGGAGAAGTTCTTGTGTGGCCTAAAGGAAAAATAATAGAAGATGAAATTGTCATTGGAACAGAAGAAGGTGGCTTGTATAAGTTAAAAGGCCACTCTGATGCAGCCTTGACTCACTCCACTGATATTCCTTGTGAAATCTAACATAGAAGACTAGCTCAAATAAACTACAAAGCCTTACCATATGTAAGCAAGGTAGTTACAGGTCTACCAAAATTCAAGGTTGATCATGAAGGTGTGTGGAAGGGATGTGTACAAGGAAAGAACATAAACAATCACTTCCAAAAGAGCGATAATAAAGAAGAAGGAACCTTGGAGCTCATCCATTCAGATGTGTGGTCCAATGCCATCAACCTCTCTTAGTAGGTATGTATACTATGTTTCATTTATTGAGGATTATTCTCGCAAGACTTGGGTTTATTTCTTCCAATCAAAAGATGAAGTATTTGGAAAATTCAAGGAATTCAAAGCTTTGATAGAAAATCTCTCCGAAAGAAAAATGAAGATACTCAATTCAAATAATGGAGGAGAATACACCTCAAAATAATTTGTAAGCTTTTGCAAATATGTCGGGATTAAGAGGGAGCTCACCACTCCCTATAATCCTCAACAAAATGGTGTATCAGAAAGAAAGAATAGAACAATAATGGAAGCAGTGAATACTATGATCCACGATCAAGATCTTCCAGTGCACTTATGGGATGAAGCAACAAGAACAACATTTTATGTCAAAAAAAAATTATCCCATAGTGCACTTGGATTCAAAATCCTCGAAGAAATGTTCTCCGGAAAGAAGCTAGAAGTAAGTCATCTCAAGATATTTGGTTGTCCAGTGTTTGTACACATTCCAAAAGAAAGGAGAACTAAGATTGATCCTTCAGGAAAGAAGGGAATATTTGTTGGATACTGTGAGGTCTCTAAGGCCTTCAGAATTTACATACCAGGTTACTATCATATTGAGATCAACAGAGATGTAACCTTTGATGAATATGCAACACTCAAGAAATCAAGAAGATGTTAGCTTGAAGAAGTATATGAAGAAAAACCTGTAGCTCCCAGAGTTGCAGAAAAAGTGAGGGAAGTTACATTTACCCCTGATGATGATATTCCAGAAGATCATGATATGACATAATCTCAAGAACCTCCCCAAATGACGATCTCTCAGAAGAGAAAGTTAGCTTGGGCAAGGGAACTTATTCAATATGGAGAGATGTATGGTGCCCCGGAAGGAACCATGAGACAAAGCAAGAAAACTAATCCATTCTCCAATTATATGGCCTTGATGTGTGATCTCGTAGAAAAGGAACCTACTTGCTTTGAAGAATCCATTCAGAGGAAAGAATGGGTGGATTCCATGACAAAAGAATACCAATCCATTATAAAGAATTATGTATGGGAAATAGTTCCTAGACCGAAGAACAAAGATCTGGTATATTCCAAATGGATATACAAGATAAAACATGTTGTAGATGGAAGTATTGAAAAACATAAAGCAAGGTTTGTAGCTCGTGGATTTTCTCAAAAGGAAGGAATTGATTATGAAGAGACGTTTGGTCCTATAGCTAGATACACTTCTATCAGAACCATCATAGCTCTTGCAGCCAAGATGAAGTGGAAGTTACACCAGTTGGATGTGAAAACAACCTTCTTAAATGGTGTTATTGAAGAAGAAGCGTATATAGAACAACCACAAGAGTTTGAAGTTGAAGATAGAAATACTCATGTATGTAGGTGGAAGAAAGCTATGCACGGGTTGAAGCAAGCTCCTAGAGCTTGGTATGGAAGAATTGATAGTTTCCTGATGAGGTTGGGCTTTACCAAGAGTAAAGTTGATTTTAACCTTTACTTCAAGGTTATGAATGATGAGCTAGTTATATTGCTACTGGATGTGGATGACTTATTATTAACTGGAGAAGAAAATCTCATCACAAATTATAAGAAGAAGCTCGTTGTAGAATTTGAGATGATAGACCTAGGCCTGATGCACTATTTCTTAGGTCTTGAAGTTTGGCAGATCCCAAAGAATATATTCCTTAACCAAGGGAAGTATGAAGTTGAAATACTGAAGAGGTTTGATATTTTGGAATGTAAATCCATGAACACACCCATGGAAACAAAGTTGAAGCTCCTAGTTGATACTTCGTCAAAATTGGTTGATGCTACTCTGTACAGATAGATTATTGGTTCGTTGATGTATCTGACTAATACTAGGCCAAATATATGCTTTGTTGTGAACACCTTGAGTTAGTAACTGGTACATCCCAAACGTGTTCACCTTGTAGCTACAAAGCATGTGATGAGATACCTTAAGGGTACGTTGGATTTTGGTCTCTGTTATACTAGATATCATGACTTCAGACTAGTTGGTTATACTGATTCAGATTGGGATGGAATTTTTTTTGATATAAAGAGCACTTCAAGATGTTGTTTCAGTCTGGGGTCAGCCATGACTTCATGGAAGAGCAGGAGGAAATCTAGTATTTCTCTTAGCATGACAAAAGCGAAATACATTGCTACATGTTCCACCATTTGTGAAGCCATATGGATTCAGAAGTTGTTGATAGGTCTATTCGATATAGAGATGGAAGACACCGTGATTATATGTGATAACCAGAGTTTCATAAAGATGACGGAGAACCCATTGTTCCATGATAAGTTGAAGCACATAGAAATACAGTATCACTACATTCGTGATATGGTGTAGAGGGGAATTTTAAAGATCCAATATGTTGGCACAAATGCGCAGGTTGCATATGTGTTGACCAAGCCTCTGTCTCGTGTAAATTTTCAATACTTTTGAGACAAGCTTGGTATAGTCCAAAAGCACCTCCCTTGAAAGGGGGAGTGATGTTGATGATACTATGGTATCCAGACCAACAACGAGTAGCTCCATTAGGATTTTATATCCTAGGGGATTGATGATCCCTGGGAATATCTCGAAGGTCCAGTAAGGATGGTCTGTCAGAGTACCTGTGCATGTATATGCTAGCTGTGGTCAATACTGGTAGCTCCATTAGGATTTCATATCCTAGGGGATATTTTGATTCCTGGGTAGATCCCGAAGGTCCGATAAGGTCGGTCTGTTAGAGTACCACATGGTAGCTCCATTAGGATTTTATATCCTAGGGAATCTTATGATTCTTGGGCAGATCATGAAGGTCCGGTAAGGACAGTCTATCAGAGTACCACAAAATTTTGTTGATGCACTTGCCTCATTATGTTGCCACTTTATGATGATGTTGTTATCTCATTCTCGTGTTGATGATGTTGTTATCTCATTCTCGTGTTGATGATGTTGTTGTTTCAACCTCATGTTATTGTTGATGATGTTGTGCTAGCCTCGTGCTGTTGTTGATGATGTTGTCAGCCTCATGTTGTTGATGATGTTGTATTAGCCTCGTGTTGTTGATGTTGTTTTTATAGCTTTATACTAATTGATGTTGATGTTTCAACCTCATACAAATGATGATGATGATACTACTCTAGCTCCATGATGTGAATGATTATGATGAGACAAAATTCCAATGATTTATAGATGTTCCAGTCATTATTCCAGATGATGATGATGTTTTTTCCCTCTCTCTCTCTCTCTTGTTGATGTTTTATTGGGTTATGTCAGTAGAATACCCTTATTGTTAAGGGGGAGTGTTGAAATATTGTGACTCCGAAGAATATTCTAATTATAATTGATTTATTATCAATCCCATTTTTTGGATTGATCATGTCGGGACTTATGTATGACCAAATCTCCTTTTGTGGACTGGTCAAACCATATTTATATAATGGTATTTGAGAAGTCGACCCCTAGAGTTATTAAAGTGGTTTTAACCACTATTGGGAGAAGTCATCCCTACCTGATGAAGAGACACAAACCTAGTGCCCTCTCATCTAGTATAAATAAGTGAGGATGGTGCCTCATTCATTCACTCACTCAGTCACTCAACAAGTGCACATATTTTGGAGGTAGATGCAGTTGCAATAATAAGGAGAGAGAGGTGCATGCTTAGTCTTGGGTTATTCTTGGTGGTTTTGTCTTTAGTCTTGGCATTGTATTGACAATCTATTATTCAGGAATTTTTTGTTGGGTTTTCTCCCCCATGAGGGTTTCCCAAGATAAAATTTTGTGTACCTTGCGATTGTGTTTCTTTCAGTGATCCTACTTATGTTGTTACGCTCTAGTAAATTGAAAAGAACTTAATAACAACTCTAAACTTAACATGAAATTCATGTCTTCCTTGGCTAGTGAATTGATAGTATTGCTGCAAAAGGGATATTTCCTTTGTCTATTTTTCATAGTGTTGTTTTTCTAATGAACCTTGGTTTAGGTGAACCTTTTAAGTAGTATATTAGTGAGTTGCAACTGCTTTAAAGAAGAATGGATGGGCGATATTCACCAGAAGAGCATTTCCGCACATATGAACTATATAGGTTTCAAACATAGGTAATCATTACAAGGAACCATTATCTAGGTCTTAGAAAAGTGGGACATTTACCTTGCATTAAGTCTATTACCTACTCCCCTTATTTGTTTCCAAATCCTAGCAAATCACGGTGGCATAAATGCTTTGAGTATTGTGTAGAGGTCATGGCTTGTCAGAATCTTTGTTGTGAAACTATTGCATTTAAAAATGGCAGTAATTGTGATAGGTATGGTTGTCATGCTTTTACTAAAATGTCTTTTTTATAGGTAAGTTAGTCACAGAGTATGGGTAGCCATGAATAGAAAGAATTCTTTATAAAACCAACCCATTACATAACTTCATGGTTTATAGCCAACCCCAACCCATTACATAGCTCTTTTGTGCTCTTCTGTAATATTCTTTTAATCTAATACATTTTGTGTTATTCTCCATTCTTCTTTTAATAAAAAGGATTTACTATGTTACTACAAGTTGTTTCCTTTCTATGATTCAATCCATCATTTGTTGTCGTGGTATGGAAGTTGAGATTGCAGAGTAGCTTTCTAATGTTCAAAGACTTATGCAATCCGTTAATTGGTTTTCCTTAGTTTAGAAGTTGGAAGACCTGAATTGTAATTTCATCCCTCTAAGAAATAACTCCCATCATCCAACATCTCAATTATGTGTGTCTGAACATGTTAATATATTGCTCTCTAAAATTATGAACACAATATTATCTTATTCTTTGAAATTATACTAGCACAACCACATGATTGTGGATGATGAACACCGAAAGAATTATTGGAGCAACGAAACTTGAATAGATCTTGACAATGAGGTGTTTTATACATCTTTGTTAATTAGGTAAATGTGGCAATCATTGATAATGGTAGTAAAATATTAATCATATTATGTAAATGTGAAAAAGTAAACTAGGAAATGTAAGCATTAAAAAATGAAAGAAAGTTATGAACATGAAATCTCATTCATTGATTTAGGAGGACGACTAAGAATATGCCATCATCTTCAATTGCTAGCCATAAGATTAGTTTTTATAATTAAAAGATCATTAATTGTGCCCATCTTCAATAGGTATACACCTTTCGGCGTAATTATTAGAATAGTTATAATTTCTTCATAGTCCATAACTCATTTCTTTTTTTAATATATTTCAACAGATTTGTGCAGAGTGGCATATTTGTTAGAGAGGTTGTGTGATGTTTTTACATTCCTATGAGATTTGTAATGTGTTGCCCCAACATAATTCATTTTAAGGTCATAAATTCATTTTAAGGTGATCCATTAAGCCAAAATAATTCATTTTAAGGTGAACCATTAAGTAAAGAAAGAAAAAGAACAATTCAAGATGCAGATTTCAGTTTTTTTTTGGTTTATATGTATGGTTGAATACATATGGAGATTTGCAACTTACTATGTTTTTTTTTTTTTTCATTTTTAAATAGGAGAGAAAACATTGCCATGGTTTTATATTGGCTATAATTTAGAACAGAACTCCAACCCATTACATAACTCCATGCTTTATAACTTTTCCATGGGGTTTATTGGCTTCTTGATTCCATTGTTACACTTTCTTGGTTCCACGTCCTTCTGGCACGCTCTTGAATGTTCCAGATATTTCCGTTGCTTTTCCCAATTGACTCATCACTCTTTTTCCTTGCTAGTTCAATGGCCACAGTTAACTTTCCACCACTTGGATCCACTATCAGTGTGCTATATTGTTCCGCAAAACCTTTATACATTTGAAAAACTTCGCGGTCTTCAAAACAAAAGGCCCAACAGGTTGAAGAGGAAGGTATCTGAAAGATCAAACAAGTAAATGGGGAAGAGTTTGAATGATGTGATCAGGCATGGGATATACCTTCCAATTCACATGGTGGAATACATGACATGGGTATGTAGTATTCCAGAGTCAATGTAAGGATGCATTTTGTGGATGTGGCCATGGGTATTGGCACATCGGGTTGTTGATAATGTA
>JASDQU010108596.1:223749-235651 GCA_032191745.1 Picea mariana
CTATTGTTATGACATTAGAACCCTATGATTTCCACAAGTTACAAATTTTTAGTGAGGCTCTGGTAGTGAGTTGGTGCTCCCCTTGCACAATAATACCTTGGAAAATGATCGATCACACAAGGGACTTTGTAGTGGTGAAGGGGATTCTTGAGCCTAGAGGGTGAGGATGGAAAGGGGAGGGAAATCAAGAATGCATATGACATGGTAGATGGGATCATGAGAGTGTAACAAAAAAGAAAAACGAGTTAAATTTTTTCCATGGCTACTTGTGAAATAGAGCAACAACCATATGAATAAGTGATCGTATTTATTGTGTTAATTATGCTGAAAGAATTGTGTTAAGTTGTTGTGCAGGAGGCACCATTGCAACTTTTTGAAAGTTGGAGATTCCATTATCATAGCTGGAGTTCAAAGACTTCCTATCTAACCTTGTGTTGGAACCTTGGACAGGAAGTGGTACAACCTGAGGGACTGTGATGCAAAGAAGGGGGTACACTTACTTTGGTTGTGCAGGTTGAGGGGAATGAGAGTTCGTTGGTTGGAATCATTGTGTTAATCAACAAAGTATGAAACATATTGCAGCTGGATCCATAGGAAAGCAATGCAGGTTGCGAAGAATGAGAGACCATTGGTTGGAATTGATGCCATAATGATGAATTATGAAATTATCTTGCACATTTTGGGCTAATAGCCTACATATCTATGGTCTTTGGCCTAGAGTGCATATGTATGTATATTTTTTGGGTCAAGGTGCCTCTGTATCTATGGTTTTTGGGCTAGAATGTCTATGTATTGATTAAAGGAAAAATAGCCTAGTCTTGTAATATGTATCAAGGCCATAAAGCCTAGTCTTGTAATATTTAGGGTGTTTTACATTAAAGAAAATGAAAATATTAGGGGAGGGGAATGTAGCATACCCATTTTTAATCCCCATGAATTATAATTTAATTGTATAAATGTGAATTAGGCTGGTGAGCCAATATGTTGGGGTGAAGATCCCATATTGGTTTAATTTGGTCAGAGGTCAAATGGTATATTAGGTACATTGAAATAATTAATAAAAATGGTAATTGTTGGTTGTGATACAAGAGAGACAAAAACAATGGGGGGATATGATTCCACAAGAGAGAGGGGTCCAAGGGGGATTTGTGCATGTGTATTAATTTGAACCCACATTCCTAAATATTATTATAATTGTGTATAACCTTCTATTTATTGTTGAGCGTTCCTAAAGCCAACCAGTGAATTCATGTAAGAGGGTGGGTGTGACAAGTCACATCCATTAGTTATTGGATATCATGGGCATGAATAGAATCATATTAGGGAAGAGTGTAAGTCAAGTAAGCAATCAAATAGAGGAAATTTGTATGGCAAAGGAGGAAGAATTAGGAAGACATGTTTTTGCATGGAGAACAAGTTTTTACTTGCAGTATTTGGGCAACAAGAGAGGAGTTGAGTGATGAGAATAGCACAAACCATGTTTTTATTGAAGGAATACATGGTTTGGTTGTTTCCTATGTTGGGAAAGAGGCATGTGTGCCTATAAATTAGGTTGTAATCCTGTAGTGTGTTTTTTTATCGTAGAGGAAATGGCTTTAGAGCCTTGTGAAGGTTGTTGTGAGAACTCCTAGAGTAGTTGGGAGGTTCCTGGTCAGATAGGTTCACTGGAGCCTTGGAGGAAAGTGAGAATGCCCAAGGGATTGTGTGCAGTGAAGGGGGATCCCGTTCCTTAGGTTGTGCAAGTTGTGGGGAACATAGTAGAACCTAGGTTTGGGGTTGTTGTGTGTGGAGAGTGGACAACCTAGAGGGTCGGATATCCTTATAGACTCATAGAATCAACTCGAGGGTGGTCTTGTTTTGAGAGAAAATGAATAGCAATGCCTATGTCTGGGGGATTCATCCTTCGTACATAGCCAATTGGTTAACCATTAACAGATAAGTTATATGTTATGTTATTATGTTTATTTTGTTGTGAAAATGGTTTATATGAATGTTGTGTGTTTGTTTTGTTCTTACTAGATGCATTCATGTTTTTAATATATGTTATTAGATGCATTTAGAACTATGGTATCATTCAAATGGTTAAATTTGTGTATGATTTGTAGCTGGTAAGGTACATGATATTATTAAGTAGAAAATATTGATGGGGGATTCTTACCATTGTTGCCATTACATGTGGGGGGTGAGATAGTGAGAGCCAATGAGACCCTATGAAATTTTGAACCTTATGATTCCTGTGTGGGATTATCTGTACAATTCTCCTTGGGTTTCCTTGGGGAAGGCTGCAGCCATGAAGGGAGAATTTTGTGGGTAGTGTTATAGCATATTTATCCACCTCATTTTAGCCAAGATGCACTCTATTGTCCCTTATACATCCTATGTGCATAATTTTCATGATTTTATAATTTTTATTCACTTGAGAATGCACCAACACCTTTCCTTAAGGAAACTAGTGGGTACTCACCCTCTTTATGAAGGGAACTATTGTGTACCACATTGAAATTTAACACATGAAAATTTTATAGAAAATCTCTACTTAATATCATGGCTATACATCAATATAGAACTTATAGAAAAATCAAGCCTTGTTAGTAATATGTTTGGATGGAATTTGATTCATAATTGAGGGGATTATAGTTCAAACAAATCATGAATGGGGATACTAGTTGAATTGAAAAAAAAAAAACTATAAATTAAAACAATCATTCTTCTAATGCAATCTACAACACTACACTAATTACATAAAAAAGGATTTTGATTGTAGATACTTCATAAGGAAATAATGTCAAAAACCAAAACTTCCTACTATAAGTATGTAAATCCACTAATGGATGAACTTTGAGTTTAATCTCTCATCTATTGTGGGATCACTACCAACAATGAACAACAAATCACAAGATCTTCCAAGTGATACGCATAATTCCCAAATCGGCGTAGGCTTCACAATTGTTAATCCATAAAAAAAACCTTCAATCAAACAGTTATGCATTTGATTGGAAATCATGAAGAAAGTAACAATGGGTTCCAACTTCCAACACATATATTTCTCTCGTATTCACAACAAAAATGCATATTTAATACATGATATTTAATTGATGAACAAAAATAAATATCAAATTTCATACAAAGGGTACCTTTAAAAAGAAACTAATCATAGAAAAACCACTTGATGAATAGGGGTGCCTATTAAGTTTAACCCCTATAACGAGCCCAAACATAACTATTACTCCTAGTTTCTTGGGAATCAACATGGCTTTATCTGGTTCATCTTCAAAAATGGCCCACTTTTTACCAATATGTTCTAAGTAATTAAAAGTAAAATTGTTCCATAAAGTTTCACTCTATTATCTTGAAAAAAAATTTATTTTAACTGTGTCTTTGACTCTAAGAAGTAAACATGCATCATCTCTGCATAATACATCTGTCACACCTCTAATCCTAGGAAATAGTGCATCAAACCCAAATCCTTCATTTCAAACTCTGAAGTGAGCTTCCTCTTGCACCCATCTATGAGCTTCTCATCCCCTGTAACAAACAACTTGTCCACATATAGGACCAAAATCAATGGCAAACCATCTTCAACCTTGTAGTAAAGGTTGGGATCTGCATCACTCTTGGTAAACCCCAACCTCATAAGATAACTATCTCTTCTAGCATACCATGCCCTGGGTGCCTTCTTAATCCCGTACAAATCCTTCTTTAATTTTGAAACATTGGACTCCTTCCCATGGATAAAAAAAACATGTGGTTGCTCTATGTACACATCTTCTTCAATTACACCATTTAAGAAAGTAGTATTGACATCCATCTGGTGTAATTTCCATCCCATCATGGAAGAAATAACAATAATCAATCTGATGGAAGTGTACTTTGCTATTAGAGCAAATGTCTCATCATAATCTTCTCCCTCTCTCTTGGAGAACCCTTTGGCCACAAATCTCGCTTTGTACTTCTCTATGTTGCCATATGCATCATGCTTGATCTTGTAGATCTACTTGGAAGTCACTATTCACTTCCCCTATGGTCTCAGAACCACTTCCCACACATCATTCTTCATGATGGAATGATACTCCTCCATCATGGCATCCTTCCATACTTGTTTCTTAGAAGCTTCCTCAAAAGTGGAAGGTTCTGAATCAATGATTTTACTCATCATTTCCACATCGCTGAAAAACTTGTGTGGTCTCTTTCTCTCTCTAAAGAATCCTTTAGGAGTTTCATGTCCTTCAGCTTCCTACAAATTGTTTGAGAGACATGTTGGTCTCTTTCTGGTAATCATGGCTTCTCTGGGTGGATCTGCAAGTCTCTCTAACTCTATTGTCTAAATGTGATCTTCTAGAATGTGTTCCTCTAGAGTAGAGTAAATCATAATTGCATCCCTTGGAGCCTCCTACTCTTTTCGGTCCTCATCCATGTGAGACTCCCTAGATTTTCTGAAGGCTTCATCTTCATCAAATTTCACATCCCAGCTAATTTCAATATGTCTCTGTCTGGGAATGTATATTCTGTAAGCCTTTGAAGTCTCACTATATCCAACAAAGGTGCCCTTATTTCATGAAGGCTCCAACTTTGTTCTCTTTTCCTTGTGAACATGTATGTATATACAATGGACGTCTGAATATCCTCAATTGGATGAATTATGGCTTCTTTCCAGTGAATAATTCTTCTGGTATCTTCTTCCCCAATATATTATGAGGACTTCTATTCTAGACATACACGGTTGTACTAGATTCTTCTGCCCACAAATGTATGGGTAAGTCCCGGTCATGGATCATCACTTTATATGCTTCTACAATCAATCTGTTCTTTCTCTCTCTAACCCCATTCTGCTAGGGGTTGTAGGGAGTTGTCAACTCCCTCTTAATCCTTGCTTATATGAAAAAGTATTTAACCTCATTTGAGGTGTATTCACCTCCATTATCTGACCTTGAGATATTAATCTTTCTTCCAGAGAGATTTTCCACTAAATCTCTAAATTCTTGAAACTTACTGAAAAATTCATCTTTCGTTTTCGAGAAATAGATCCATGCCTTACATGAGTAATCATCAATGAAAATGACGTAGTACAAAAAATTACCTAGAGAGGGTACCGTCATTTGCTCACATACATATGAATGTATGATGTCCAAGATACCCTTGGATATATTTTCAATGCTTGAAAAGCTTCCCTTGGAATTCTTTCCAAGTGTGCACCCTTTGCAAACTCCATCATCTTCTACTTGCATATCTGGTAGACCTGTAACCATCTTGCTCAGAACAGGTAGCGCTCTATAATTTATGTGAGCAAGCCTTCGATGCCATAGCTCACTGCAGCTAGTACTATTTTGTAGAAGGGATTTTTCTTGGTTTCCTTTCAATTTTTACAATCCTCTATCTTGGACACCAATCACGGTAGAAGATTCTATGCTTTCACTCTTGGGCCATAGAAGAAATTGGCCATTCACAAAATATACCCTAAGACATTTATCTTCTAAAGAAGAAATAGAAAGAAGATTCTTCTTCAATCCTTGTACAAACAATACATATTTAATTGAGATAGAGTTACTTGAATCAAGTTGGTAGGAGGCTTCTCCTACTCCTTTGACTGCGTGCATGGAATCATCCCCAAGCTCCACCTGAAGGGATGAACTCTTCTCTATCAATTTCATGAGGCAACTTCTGAACCGGGTCATGTGCTTGGACACACCACTATCCACAAGCCAAATATCACTTCCTTGAGTGAGAGGACCAGTGAGGGATGAGACAAATACATATTCATCATCCTTTGATTCCTTTTCCTTCTTCTGAGATGTGGGATCTTCCATATCTGTTGCATGTGCATGATGTTTCCTTTTTCCTTTCCCATGAGGACATTGATAGGCATAATATCCCTATTTCTTACAAGTGTAACATATGATTTCAGATACATCCTTCTTATGGTGTGGTCTTCTAGTTTTGTTCAAACTGGTATCACCCCTTTCTTTCCATTTCTTTACGTGAGCGACAAGAGCTTGGTTTTCTTCATCAATTGTGTTTTACGATTTGGATATCAATCTAGATTCTTCTTGAGTACAATTTTTCCACATCTTGTCAAACTTGGGAAATTTACTTCTTGCAAAAATTCCTTGAACAAATGGGTCCAAAGAAGAAGGAAATACATTGAGTGTAGTAGTCACAATATATACATCATCCATCGAGTGTCCAATAGTTTCTAGTTGGTCCTTGATCTGCGGAATTCTCATGAATTAGTTGGAGATGGTTTCTGACTTGTTCATCATCATGTTTCTGATTTGATGCCTTAGGGTTAGCTTCTTGTTGGTGTTCCTTCTTTCATATAGTCTAGTTAGGGAATCACAAATTTTGTTTGGTGTCTTCAATTCTGATACATTAGGTATGAAGTTGTCCTTGATTGAGTCTCTCAAGATCCTCTTGGCCTTGATCTCATTCTTCTTGAATTTTGCTTTGGCATCTTCTCCTTCTAGTTCTGGGATGACTTTATTGACATGATCCAGTAGATCATTCTCTTCTATAATGAGGAGTACCCTATGCTTCCACGATCTGAAGTTGTCTTCTCAATCCAGTCTATCTTCAACTCTCATATTGGTAATCATTTTTGCTGGTAGAAACCCTAAGATTGAAAAATCCCAAAATTTCAAACTTCACCAAACTACAATATGAGTGTTGCAGTGAGTGCACTAGGGTTAGGCGAGTTTATCTGAAGTAGAATTATCCCCAATGACTTGGAAAAAGTCCTCAATGAGCTTGAAAAAAAAATTGTGCAACTGCAAATCTCAAGATCTTTCCTTCTAGATGTTAGATTATCTTGAAGATAACCAGCTCTAACACCCTCTTATATTTTCTTAATATTCAGAGAAATAGATTAACCAGTGTATTTAGATATTCTTTTACATTAACAATCATATACCATGTACTAAAAATATGAGGAGTACAAAAAATCACAAGAAGACACTGAAATTTATCCTGGGAAAACCCTAAACCCAGGGAAAAACCCAACCAACCTTTTTTTAGATAGATTCCATCCAATAATATAATCCAACCATGAAGAAGCTCTCAAGATAAATATATAATGAATAAACCCTAATACATGGCTAGTGCACCAAATAGCTACAACAACAACACCATACAAGTTAACACACCTCTTCCAAGAGAGATCACACAAGAGAAACCACCACCAAGAATAACCAAGAACTCCAGTTGTTGCAGAGCTACGTATTCCTTCCTTGCCTCGGACTTGCACCTTATTATTGAGTGAGATATGAGTGAGTGAGAGTGTCCAAATGAGTAATATGTCTCCCTATTTATATTCTTCAAGTCACTTTAGATGAGGTCGACTTCTTCTATGGAAAATTCTATTTCTCTTTTATTATTTTCCTATGGGTTGACTTCTCTTCCAAGGTGTTATTCCTTTGTTCAATGGTCTTACTTTGACTTCTGGAATCTTCTTCTCTTCTAAAAAATGTTGTCCAGGAGGAAAATACCTCTCGTTCCTACCAAAACATCAACATGACTGACAATTGGTCTTCATTGTCATTGACAAATGTAACATGCCAATGCTTCAGTTCTTCTTTAGGAAACTCGTCCAAGTTGTCGAAGTCACTAGCCAATGAAGTGTTTATTGTTGCCAAGTCACTATTAATCTCTTCTTTGGTGATCATCATTGAATTTTTTAAAAGTTGTGGACCTTTCATTTCTTTAACATCGTCAAGTACTTTTAAAATAACATCGCCTCTCCTTTCATGGATTTTTTCGCAAGCAACAATTGCATGCTACATTATTTTTATTCCAACCTTCCTTTATTTGATTTATTCTACCGCTATTAGTTAGTCCCTTCTGATTTCTTCGATAGTCACTAGTACTAGACACCCGTGCAAAAAAAGTGTTTAGCTCATTTTTGCAGTAGGCTTCATCATGTTGCAAGTTTCTTTGCAAATCTCCAATAAAATTAAAGCCCTTTGTGAAAGATCACATAGACTTGCACTAACTTCCCACACCTGTCTGATTATATCAAGTCTTCTGTTAATGTTATCAATGACATAGATTTTGATTCCATTCAACAATTGCAAGGCCTTTGTGATTGGTCTTGAGATTGTTGTTGTACTTGGAGGAGTCTGTTCTGCTAAAATTGTAGCCAGTGACTGTGGAAACAATGATCTGGGACTCATTGCGTATTCAAGTTCACTTATTATTTTCTTCAACTTAATGGTTTGCAATTCCTATTCAGAAATCGAATCTGCAATAACATCCCCTATGGAGCGATGTATTTGCATGAGTTCAGACATCCAACTTCTAATACATCGACGATGGACCTTAATTTTTGAACTACTTTTTTTTATTTTTGAAACTGACCCTTTCTATATGCAACTTATTTTTCATGCCTCTTGTATTGTGTGTTGTGTAGTGTTAAGGACTGGTTGTCAAAGAAAATTGGTTTCTCTGTTGCAAGATGCTATGTAATTTCTTGGCTTTCAACAATTCTGTAGGCTACCTAGTCGGGTAGATTTGTGCTCTCGACTTCCATGTAGTTAACATTTCTTGGGCTTGTTGTATCTTGGGAATTGTCTATGTTTGACATCCATTTATTTTTTTGATGCAACACTATATGTGAGTGGTCAAGATTTGTATGAAGTGGTTTCTCACCATTGTCATCTCCACCATATCTGTCATTATTTTCTTGTTTGTTTATCTTATGTTCTATGTTATTTGGTTAAGAGAGCATATTTTATGTGGCTGGAGATTGGAGGACGACTATACATCAAGACTGGTCTCAACCCTTTCCCTTGGTTTACCCTGGATTTTGGTATTTGACTTTATTTCTATTAATAATTCATCGTGGCATGCATTTTTTTTTTCCTTTTTTGATGAGTTCTGAGGATTTTCTTCATAAAATCTTGTAAAAGGATTGTTGTACCTTATCGATTCTAAATGTTGAGAGAACAAACCGTCGAGCTCAAAACCCTTTACTGGCTTCGCTTCTTTTAGATTAAACATATTAAGTGTCTTTGAGACCTGTTTTAGATGGGCTAGATTCTTGATCATTGTATCCCCAAATCGAAGTGGAAATGTAATGAATTGTTTTGTTTTTCTCTTTTTGTCAAATAGAGTACATCAGGCTTTATATTGGCAACACACTTCTGCAACAAAATATCTATCGTGGAGAAATATAGGGAGTAGATGCGAGTTTTTTTGACATTCATACAAGCGAATGTGAGTGTGGCTTTGTTCTTGAATGCAAATGCCCTTTTCCTTAAGAAAATATTCAGCTTCCTGGGTTATTCTCTTGGGCTCTACCCCAACCAATATTCGTTTGAACTCTTTAACAAACTTATCTTAGAAATGCAAAAATTGAATGATGCTACATGTTTATATAGAATTGGGTACCATAAATGAATTGGTTTATTGTGTATATTAACAGTTGCGCTGACAAGGATACTATAAAAGAAGTTGCAAAAGACAATTGCAAATACCAAATATATGGAAATCAAAAACCTTTTAGTGTTGAAGTAGTTACTTAACTGGAAAAAAAAAAGTTCATTTGATATGACCTTTTCCCAATCAAACAGGGCATCCTTGCGAAACAAAAATTACAGTCCATATAGAGTTGGCCTGGGTATGTGTGAAGTCGACTAGCGGCCAACGACATGGACGAAAAACCATGAAAAGTCTCAATATGGTTCTTGTAGCAAAGTTATATCGATTCTTGAAAGGTCAGTCGAGATGTTTGCAGAAGGTAGCATAAATTCTTTCAATAGATTGGAGCCCCCTTCTTGAGAAGCCAGAAAGGCGCCTGCATCCACAAGGTGAAGTGTTTTATTTGTAGAGGGAAGATAAAGCATTTTATTGAATAGTATGGGAGTAACCATGCCTAGATTCTTTGTTTTTTTTGTTACTTTAATCATCGTTTCCCTTGATTCGAACCTTAGAGAACCCGAGCCATGAGTTATTTGAAGTCAAAGACTTAAGGGACACAACCAACATTGACTAGACCTATGGTTCAGAGTTTGTCATTTTGCTTTCCTTACGGTGTCTTGTTTAAGAACCACTGGTAGGAGGCAGACCAATGGAAATTCATGTCTTCCTTGGCTAGTGAATTGATAGTATCGCTGCAAAAGGATTCTTTGCTTTGTCTATTTGCCATAGTGTTGTTTTTCTAGTGAACCTTGGTTTAGGAGAACCTTGTAAACAATATATTAGCGAGGTGCAACTTCTTTAAAGGGAATGGATGGGAGATATTCACCAGAAGAGAATTTCCACACAGATGAACTATATATGTTTCAAACAAAGGTAATCATTAGTAGGAACCATTATCTAGGTCTTAGAAAATCAAGACATTTGCCTTGCATGAAGTCTATTACCTACTCCCCTTCTTTGTTGCCAAATCCTATAAAATCATGGTGGAATAAATGCTTCAGGTATTGTGCAGAGGTCATGGATTGTCAGAATCTTTGTTGTGAAACTATTGATTTTACAAATGGAGGTAATTGTGACAGGTATGGTTGTCATGCTTTTACTAAAATGTATTTTCTACAAGTAAGTTAGTCACAGAGTATGGGTAGCCATGAATAAAAGGCATGCTTTATAAAACCAACCCATTACATAACTTCATGATTTATAGCCAAACCCAACCCATTATATAGCTCTTCTATGTTGTTCTGTAATCTTCTTTTAATGCAATACATTGTGTTCTCTTCTCCATTCTTCTTTTAATAAAAAGGACTTACTGTGTTACTACAAGTTGCTTTCTTTCTATGATTCAATCCACTGTTTGTTGTTGTGGTATGGAAGTTGAGATTGCAGAGTACCTTTATAGTGTTCAAAGACTTCTGCAATATGTTAATTGTTTTTCCCTAGTTTAGAAGTTGGAATACCTGAATTGTAATTTCATCCCTCTAAGAAATAACTCCCATCATCCAACATCTCAATTATGTGCGTTTGAACATGTTATGATCTTGTTCTCTGAAATTATGAAAATATTATTATCTTATTCTCTGAAATTATATTATCAGAAATTTTTTTATAATTTCTTCATAGTCCAAACCTCTTTGCTTTTTTTAATATATTTCAGCAAATTTGTGCAGAGTGGCATATTTTTTAGAGAGTTTGTGTGATGTTTTATATTCCTATGATATTTGTAATGTGTTGCGCCAACATAATTCATTTTAAGGTCATAAATTCAATTTAACGTGATCCATTAAGGAAAAATAATTCAGTGTAAGGTCACAAATTCATTTTAAGGTGATCCATTAAGCAAAGAAAGAAAAAGCACAATTCAAGATGTAGATTTCGATTTTTTTTTTGGTTTATCTGTATGGTTGAATAAATATGGAGATTTGCAGCTTACTATGTTTTTTTTTTTTCATTTTTAAATAGGAGAGAAAACATTGCCATGGTTTTATATTGGCTATAACTTAGAACATAACCCCAACCCACTACATAAATCCATGCTTTATAACTTTTCCGTGGGGCTTATTGGCTTCTTGATTCCGTTGTTACACTTTCTTGATTCCACGTCCTTCTGGCATGCTCTCGAATGTTCCAGATACTTTTGTTGCTTTTCCAAACTAACTCATCACTATTTTTCCTTTCTAGTGCAGTGCCAATTATCTTTACACCACTTAGATCCACTATCAGTGTGCTATATTATTCTGCAAAACCTTTATACATTTGCAAAACTTCACGATCTTCAAAACTAAGGGCCTAGCAGGTTGAAGAGGAAGGTATTCGAAAGATCGAACAAGTAAATGGGGAAGAGTTTGAATGATGTGTTCATGCATGGGATATACCTTCCAACTCACATGGTGGAATACATGACATGGGTATGTAGTATTCCAGATGTTGGTTGTGGAGCCTGATTATCTTCCTGATGCAGAGGTTCTTTGCTTTCAGCCGTGTCTATACCCCATGA
>JASDQU010108597.1:60722-70911 GCA_032191745.1 Picea mariana
AGGTTTCTTGAGTATGCAATCCACTTATGTCAAATGGACAGGATTCTATGAGCTCAACCACTTTTCTCTTAGTCTTTGTGGCTAATTGGACCAACCATTCCTTTGTATGTTTCTTCCTCTGTAAAGAACATGATTTAGCAACTTGGGGTGAGACATAACTAATATTTGATCCTATTGGCCCTTGACCGAGTTTTGGGAACACTTGGTCATAATTGACCATTTTGGGACTTCGACAGCCTATCGAAGATGGAGTGCCAGATGAAGCAGAGATCACGAGATCTCAACCCACTTTTGGGTCCCTTTTTGGGATTTTGGGAATATGTAATGGGAAAGGGATGTCAGCCCGTGGGTTTGCCCATGCTTAGGCCCATTTTGAATGTATAAATAGATATCTAGGCATCTAGTAGAGTATTGTATCTATGTGATATAGGCTACGTGCCAAGTGTGATCTGTGTGATCGAGGTGTTATGCATTATGTAGGCTTGCAGAGCTTAGTGCAAGTCCCTATGTGGAAATATAGAAGGATTTGTGTTGTAAAGCAAGGAAGAAAGATCTAGCGAGATGCACAGATCTTCTGTCCTATGCGCAGTAGGTTTTGGTGGCTCTGTGATTGTAATTGATTGAAGATGCTAATAAATAATAAGAGTTGGTGGACATAGCCCCAGGGTGGGGGTGAACCACGTAAATATGTGTCTTATGCTTTGTGCTTTGACTTGATGTGCTTATCTCTACTTTTGCTAAGTGCTTTGATATATTTAGATAGATCTATTCATGCTTTGTGCCTCTTAGATGTGTATGAATAATAGATCTGATATGTATGAATATGCTTAGTGTTGATCTATTGGATCTGATTTGTTTTACTGCTGCTAATTACTAAGATACCTTAAATATAAGTGAATGTTGCGATGCTCTGTGCTATCTGTGAAGTATAATAAGGTTTGAATATTGATGAATGATCAAAGCTAAGTGCTTTGTAAGCGATACCATCACAGATCTATGTCCCAGGTGGGTTGCAGACACTTGATTCCTGCAACCACCCCTGCCTCTACCTCAGGTGAGACTTCATATGCTTTGCAGGTGTTGCCGAAAGGGCTGGTAGTTAGGGTTTTGTTGGTGCGTTGAACCCCGGGTCTTCCCCTGTGCCAAAAAATGGTTCCATTGTCGAGACCTGAAACTATGATTGCTGGGAAATAAGGGAGAAGAATCTTTGTGCAAAGATTCGTCTTGAAACTGTGGAAACTCTATGCGTGGATCTCTGCCCTAGTGCGCAATATTCCACTTGATCTGAAAAGCTCTGTGCTAAAGAAAGAAGGTCAGATCTGAAGAAAAGAAGAAATATATGAACACTTTGTGCTCTAATAAAAGTAAAAGTGGAAGTTTCTGAAGAAAAGAGGTCAAATCTGCAGAAAAGAGGTAAGATGTGTAAGCTCAGTGCTCTAATAAAGGTAAGAATAGTTAAAAGTTTTTAGATCTGGAAGCTTGTGCTCTGTAGAAGTAAGATAAGTGGGAATTTTTTGTTTCTAAAGCATGGATCTAGGTATGTTTGATAGATTTTTTCCTAGCTTAAAAACTAGGGCATTATTAGATGAAAGAAAGTTTGATATGAATAGATCTGATAAGCATAATGATAGATATGTTATACCTATGCATAGAAAGAATTTTTGGACTAACAAATGGATGCAGGATCCTATAAAGATTTTTTTGCAGGTCAGCTACCATGATCCTAGTGGACAGTACATAAGAGGCTGGGGATCATTTAAAAGAAAGAGAGGATTAACCCTGTGTTACAGTTGCAGAAAACCAGGCCATCTAGATAAGGAATGCCCTGGTGGAAGACCTAGTTGTCTTTGTTGCAAACCTATGGACCATGAGGTATTGGATTGCCCTAGAATGATCACTAGGCTGGAAGAAATGAATCTAAATAAAAAAAACCCTAAGGCAGATCCAGAAGAGGCAGAACCCCAACAAGAATCAAAGAAGGTATTGATACAAATGAAAGAGATCCTAAATGACCACTGATATGTTAGACTATAAGAGATTTTCAAAGAAAAATAATGCATTGAAGCAATAATAGGAGACTTTGACAATGACTCTGTCCTTGATGAAGAGACACAAGTGAACATTATGCCATAAAGAACTTGGGAAGCTATAGAGAAGCCTTCTATGATCCCTTCATTAGGAGGAATAGGAATATTCAGAGGAAAACTGATGATGTTATGTGGAAAGCTCGCTCAGATACCTATGACAGTCAATGGAACTTTGAAAAAGGAAGACTTTGAGATTATTAAATTCATTGAAGACAATGCCCTGTTTACCATGTTACTAGGAAAATCTTGGATTGATAGAGATCAAACTAGAAAGAAGAAAGAAGAAGAAGTCTTATAACAAAAGAGACGAGAGTTAAAAGATTTCTTGACCCGACAGATTGCACGACTGATTGAAGAACAGGAGAACAGATTGAAGCTACCTGAAACTAGAAGCCAAAATATCGAAGCTACAAGAACATCGAAAGACATAACGAAGGCTGAAATTTCTACCCCAGATAAAGTGATACACCTGAATCCTAGGAAGGAATCTCAGCAGCGCGAAGTGCCTATGCCCAAGGAAAATAAGAATCGGAATGGGAAAAGAGCCACCGAGACAAAGCTCACGGGGAAAAAGGCTAGGAAGCTAATTAAGAAGAAGGCCAAGATTGAAAATTTATAGTAGGTTTCATAGGGTACCTCGCAGAAAGAAACTTTTCAAAATTGGAGCTTCATCGGGATATCAGAACAAGGACATGGGTCACTTCACCATGGCGAAGCAATATAGCCGTTAGAGGCCGATATATCCGTTTGAATGCCGCTTCGAATGGATCAAAAAGCATTAATGGCTCACCACTAGACCATTGGACTGCGCCATAAATGATAGAACATGAACTAATTAGACTGAGCATGCAGGGCTCTGACCCAAAGGATTTCTACCTTGGAAAGACCTCATACTGAGCATTAGCATAGAGAATCAAAGAGACTTATGGCGATGTTGAGAAGGGCATGCGAGGTTACAAGGTAGCCTCTATCCAGAATGGTGCAGTGTGCCTCGCATGTCAGTTGGTCATAGGCAAGCTAGTTCGCAAGAACCAGCCCACCCAAGTAATTGGATTCGTTGTTGACCTTACCGGGAAGTGCGTAGAAGGACTACAGATGAATTGGGCACAGTAGCTTGTAAAACAACTGGAACTGGACTGCATGGAAGCACAATACCAAGGGTATGAGTTTCACTTCAGCTAGCTTCTTATACTGATCACTTTCATCGCATGGGAAATGCTGGAATGTGTGACCTTCTCAGATATATAGCCCTTTGAACTTTTGGCTACGAATTTTAGCACCTTGTGGTACTCTAATGATATGAACAAGCAGTGGAAATCCAATGTCGTCTTCCATAATTACTACAACCAGTTGAAGCAAGCCATCCAGTATGAGCCTCTGATGACCCTGAATACCCTCCACAGGTTTAGTCCCTTAATGAAGTTCAACGCGGACTGCCACTTCATTTATATAACAACACGCATTGATGAGAACAAGCAATAGTTGCAGTCATATTACAAGTTGACCGAGGAAGACATTGAAGATATCACCAAGGACTAGTCAGTGGACCTCCTTATCCCAGCCAACCCTACGGATTTGTCTAATGTAGACAATCTAGAAGCTGCGCAGGATACACCCAGACATAGTAAAAAGAAATCTAAAGAAGTTCAGGATGTAGATAGCACATCCGTGAAGACTGCTTCTATGTCACCAAAGCAAGATATCGGCGAGGAAACATCATATAAGGATGAGGATGACCCCTCAAAGAAAAGAAATGTGTCCCCCTAGAAGCCTTCATCCAGAAATAAAATGAAAGAAACCAAGACCAAGTTCGATACTGTCCTCACCCTGGATGATTTTAACTTTATCATTGCTACATTGAACAATGCTTTGTTAGAGATTGCAGAGAAGCAGGAAGCCAAGCAGGAGGTGATGTACAGTTAGATCGAGATAGAGCTCCAAGGAGTGCAGTAGGCACTTCAGTCAAGGTGCGCAGTCTCCACTGCGCCCCTGACAGTCGAAACACTAGAAGAAGGAGATGAGCCATCTCAACTCCACCAAATCATGGATTCCTTTGAGGCTCGACTTCGAAAAGCACAAGATGAAGCAGATAAATCCACCTAGGCTTTGACATAGGTACAGGGAGTACTTGTCGAGCAGCACAGTTCTGTCGAATGAGAAAAAGTTTCTCTTCAAGTACAGTGGGACAAAGAGAAAGAATAGCTACAGTAGAGCAAGGAACAATTGATCGCAGAGAAACTAGAAGTAAAGGAACAGATCAACAGAGCACTTCTCTTTGTGACCATCATAGAAGTGAGAGCTGAAGAACAAATTCCACAACAGGTGGCACAGATTGAAGAANTGCCCGATACCCCTCAAGATATAAGAGACCTAAGAGAGGAAACTGCTCGCAGCGCAGTTGGCAGAATGAAATCCCTTGCCTTGGAGTGCATGAATATGATCTCTAGGAGCGCTTAGACTTATGAAAAACTCATAGAGAATCCAGAGTTACAGGCATTGGAGTCCCAGCTCCAAGAAGCATAGCAGCACACAGATACGCTACAGGCGCAGCTGAAGGCCTTGTCACCAGTCGAAAGGATGAAGAGGTTTCCAAAGAAATGCATTGCCTAGCAACAGATCCACATGATCCATACCAAAGTGATGGAAGTCTCTCAACGACTTCAACCAGTGCAAGAGAAGGCATGCCAACTATTCACCGAAGTTGAAAGAGAAGGAGTCGAGCTAGAACAGGTAGTCATCATAGCAGAACAACGCCTAGAAGGGCCAGTCAATGATGCACTCATCCAAGATTTCATTGAACAAGAAGTCGTAGCATTACAGCAGGTCGAAGCAGCTCGAGCCAAGCTCGAGGTAGAATTTCTCAGACCAGAGTGACCCGGGACAAGTCACAGGTGAGTGTCGGGGCTATGTTGGCCCTTGACCAATTTTTGGGAACACTTGGTCATAATTGACCATTTTTGGGACTTCGACAGCTTGTTGAAGATGGAGTGTCAGACGAAGCAGAGATCATGAGATCTCGGTCCACTTTTGGGTCCCTTTTTGGGTTTTTGGGAATATGTAATGGGAAAGGGATGTCGGCCCATGGGTTTACCCACGCTTAGGCCCATTTTGAATCTATAAATATACATCTAGGAATCTAGTAGAGTATTGTATCTATGTGATATAGGCTACATGACAAGTGCAATCTATGTGATCGAGGTGTTATGCATTCTGTAGGCTTGTAGAGCTTAGTGCAAGTCCCTGTGTGGAAATATAGAAGGATTTGTGTTGTAAGGCAAGGATTTGTGTTGTAAATCTGTGCGTTATGCTTTGTGATTTGACTTGATGTGTTTGTCTATGATTTTGCTAAGTGGTTTGATATATTTGGATAGATCTATTCATTCTTTGTGCCTCTTAGATGTGTATGAATAGTAGATCTGATATGTATGAAGATGCTTAGTGTTGATCTACTAGATCTGATCTGTTTTACTGCTGTCAAGTACTAAGATACCTTAAATGTAAGTGAATGTTGTGATTCTCTATGCTATCTGAGAAGTATAATAAGGGTCGAATATTGATGAATGATCAAAGCTAAGTGCTCTGTAAGAAATACAATCACATATATGTGTCCCATATTGGTTGCAGACACTTGAGTCATGCAACCACCCCTTCCTCTACCTCGGGTGAGACTTCATCTTCTTCGCAGGTGTTTCTGAAAGGGTCGGTAGTTAGGGTTTTGTTTGTGCGTTGTTGTAGCGTTGAACCCCGGGTCTGCCCCTGTGCCAACAGATCCATGTTCAATTAAAATAGAGATAGGTTGCTCAACAATTTTACCTTCCAACTCTACTACACAAGCTTGTTGGTCTGTTTATTGATTTTCCACATCTGCATATATCCTCGACACATTCCTATCTACCTCATTAACTATAGTATCCTCTTGTACATTGTAAATTATTTTGATGTCATATTGACTGTGGAGACAATCTCTCAATAGATGTGGTACTCCACAACCCCAGCATTTCAAAGGTCATTTCTTGGGCTCCTGTGCTCTTTCTTTGGCCTTCTATGTTGGCTTATTTCCACTGTGAGATGGAAAGTTATTTTGATGCACACTTCTACTTGGTTGACATGTCTGTGCACCTTTATTTGGATTGTTACAAGGGAATAATTTGAGTCCCTTCTTCTAGAATCCACTCCTCTCCTTTCTTTTCCAATCTTTAGAAGGATCTTACTTATATTTAAGACAAATCATAGCAATACTTGGCCTTCCTTATGGTGTCCTCCAGTATCTTGGGCTTGTCAAACTCAATTATGTCCTAGTAGGACTGTGGTAATCCACTGAGAAAATATTTTACCCTTGCTTTCGCATCCTTGAGGTAAGGAACATACCTCAATAGCTCCATTAATATCTTAGAATAGACATCCATAGTAAGTTGTCCCAACTTGTTCTCATGATTATTTGATCTTGTCATCAAAATACTTCTCTCAAATATATGTTTTTCTGAAGTACTTATCAAATTTCTTCGGGGTAAATTTTATTTCCTGCAGTTCTTTGATCGTCTTGAGATACTCCCACTATATGGAGGCTCCTCCATTCAGATTAGATATGGAAATCCTTGCCTTAGTATTTTTGGAGTAATTATGTACCTGAAATTACTTCTTCAAACCCAACAACCAAGTGTCGACTTGTTCTCCCTTCTTGATTTCTCCATCAAAAGTAGTCGGCTTCACTTTATTGAACTCTTTAGTTAGAGAACTATGTGAATGTATCTTTCTTTTCCTTTTAGGGACACTCACTCCAGTGTCACTGCTGGAAAGTTCCTCGAAAGAAATCTTCATGTTGGATGACTCTTTGGAGACACTCCCACCATATTTACCTTTTCTTGTATCTCGTTTCTTCTTCTTGGAAGAACTCCTTCCTACATCTCTATGGGATAATACATGCTTTTGGGCATCAAAAGGGGTTTTCAACCTCTTTGGCTTCTATAACATTGCATTATTGGGACCTTGCTTCAGATGTTTTTGAATATCTAACAATCTTTGCAGTAACACTGCATTGAGTTCTTATTGTTCAGCCTGAGTTCTCATGATCCTCTCGTTATCTGCCTTCAGAATTATGAAAGAGGATACCAAATTTGGATGGGTTTCTCGGTCCATCCAGCCATTAGATTCCTCATATTTGAAGTGTGGGGTGTCTTCCATGTTGTGTTGCACCATTCACCTCTATTGTCCTACATGATGAAATAGAAAAATATTGTTAGACATTAGATAAACCAACATCATTGCATGCATTCTGGGAAAAATGGCAAGTGTTCTTAAAAAATATTAAGTGGCCTTGGTGACCCATTCAATCCTAGAGTTCGAAATCTTCTCTGATACCACTATATAACACACATGGCCCCTAAACCTCTCTTAGGCTAGTGGGATGTTCGGTTTTCCTCTCTTCAACACTTGAAATGAGTATTCGGGTTCCTCAATGCCTATGTGAAGACTTCTCTCATCAAAACACTGTTGAAAATATAGCTCAGAAACTCACTATATCAAACTCATATTTCAACCTCCTATTAAGTTTCAATAGTAAAGTATTAAAACCCAATATAGAACTATACTTAATGAGCAGAAAAACTAGATGATATATATCTAAAACTAAATCAGCAGTGGAAATAAATCATAACAACAGACAAAATAACACATTTGGCACCATAAATTATGGGCTATGCCCCTTGGAAGAATCCACAGAAAAATGACAATTTAAGGAGATAATTCTTATTGAGATCAGAGAAGTTTCATATTAGAGTTTACAACAGCAAGTAATAGCAGAAATAAATTCTATAAATATGTGCCAATAGACTTCCTCGATTTGTGTGCTAAAGAAAACACAAAAAATACCTCTTTTTTTGCAATGTACAGTCTCTTTAACAACAAATACAACCTCAAATTCTATGCACTTAAGAAATATTGTTCTGCACTAATTTTGTATAGCAATACACTTAGAAAGTCGTGCCATCCTCTTGCCTTGATTTCTATGCCGTTGTACGGCCTCTAAAAGAGTGATGTACGACATCATTTCTAATTGTTCTTAACTCATCATTTAATGTTGCAATTTCTAGAAAAGCATGCCCTCTTCTCCTCTTGGAAATTGTGTCCTCCTTTAGTTGTACAGACGCTCTCCTTCCTTGGAAATATTTCCCCTCCTCTAGTTGTACGGACCTCCCTCTTTCCCTTGGAGAATGCACCCTCCTATTGCTATTACTCTCACTTCTCCATGAGCTCAATCTCTACCTTGAGAAAAGTAACTATTCACCTTCCCTCTCAAGCTCTCCTCAACGTGTGTGCCCTCATGAGTTTCCTTTAAGCAATTTCGAAATGTAAATCCTCTAACCCTTGATCTCCTTTGAGTGACTCTTCACTTTCCCTTGGGATCAATGGTCACTACTTAATCATTCGTCGAGGTCACTTAAGTCACTAAAGTGACCCATAACATCATAAAGTCACTTTTACATTTAAAAATTAAAAGACCCAACTTCATAAAATCACTTTATAAAGTTACTTTATAAAAACACATTATAAAGTGACTAGGGAGAAATGTGCTCAGTCACTTCTGCATGTCGGGTGCCGCCTATGCAAAAGTACCTTCGAGCTACCAATTCTAACAAACACATACTATATTAACTATTTCAATTAACTTCAAAAAGCCTCCATAGGGTTTTCTATG
The DNA here is from genome assembly GCA_032191745.1 of Picea mariana. NCBI lineage: Eukaryota > Viridiplantae > Streptophyta > Pinopsida > Pinales > Pinaceae > Picea > Picea mariana. Next base: position 69,504 of record JASDQU010108597.1, read on the forward strand.
GTGATCAGGGACTTAGAAACCCTCAATTGTATTGTTAGCATTCTCCTCAACTTTAGAACAATGAGCTCTGGCTATTCAAAGTCATTCACGTCGGGATGCTCACCTCCTCTCTGATGGCAGTGTTCTGATGGATCATCCTCAAGGATCCAACGGTCCTCAAACTAGGGTTTGCAATGACTACAATTACATCGGAGTCTCTACCTGCACAAAGGTTATACTCCCCTTAAACATCCATTATACACACTACGAATGAGACCCACAAAATCCAAGACTCGGATCAAATCTCTCCATATGTGGATTGAAAGTTCACCTCCATTCTCAAAGTCCCTTCCCATCAGGCCATCTCCATTCTGGTATCATGAACCACTCTAATGGACTTACTCTAAAATCACTCACTATGATTGATCGAACATTCTCTGATCATCTCATATGATGGGTACCATGTGCCTCTAGGTTTACAATTTCCCGTCAGATAATATTTGTGAACCCTCCTCCTCAAAGTGATTCACGCGAGATTCAATGGATGAGATATTGCAGGAAAATTCTTGAGAGATCTACGGTCCTCGAACCTCCCTGTAATTGGACTCTTATTCTAATCCCCTTCCCAGATCTCCGATGGTCCTTATTTCGATATACTAAAAATTGGATCCATTGGTCCAAAATTGATCTTGGCCACACTCTGAAAGATCAATGATCCTCCTTGACTCGGATCTTCTCCATCGAATTTTTAACACAATCCCTCATCTAGTCACTCTGATGGTAATACCATCCAACCAATGGTTTATATATGTTTGATTCATCAAATCAATGGTTGCAAACCTCCCTAGCTTAAATCACTAGTTTTCTTCATGGAGACAGTATGAATCCGAACTTAACCACTCCATCGTTCCTTTGATTTCATTTCGAGACCCTTCTAGACCCTTAAGAGATCTGAAACTCACTCTTATATTAAATAAGGAATTCTTACTTTGTCTGGCTAATGATTTTCATATCTTGCAAGATTTCCATCTAAGACAGGTGACTTTTCACAAGACTCGAGGATCCTTAACCCTTAAAAGGACTCTGTAGATGCCAAACCTTATGTCACTGCTCAAAATGAATATTTTGTCCATATCTTGTAAACTTCCTCTCAAGACTTGCAAGAATATTTGCGTTACATGCCACCTATACTTACTTACTTTGTTCCAAGAGTTATCAAATTAACAGTGAAAAAAAACAAGCATATTCCATTTTACCTGGGTACTCAACCATTCTTTACATGTTTTCACATTCATCATTTTAACCATAAAACAACAAATTCACATCACTAATATTTATTCAAACATATTAGGTGAAACCACTTATCTATTCAGTGAATATCAACAGTCAATTGACTGAGAGGGGATGTCTTTCCTCCAAACCTTAGGCT